>JARVZY010001592.1:0-68156 GCA_030686995.1 Artemisia argyi | reverse complement strand
TTACTACTGCTTCTTTCTCTTTATGTGTTAATAATGAGATTCATGGGTTTTTTAAGGGTAAAAGGGGTCTTAGACAAGGTGATCCTATGTCACCATATTTATTCACCCTTGTCATGGAAGTCCTTAATTTGATGATCAAAAGACATATTAGGATGGATAATAGGTTTGTGTATCATTGGGGTTGCAAGGGAATTAGAATTACCCATTTATGCTTTGCGGATGATTTACTTCTGCTATGTCATGGGGATCATATCTCTGCATGCATTCTTAGAAGAGCGCTTGATGAATTTAGTATGTCCTCGGGGCTTTATCCTAGTATGAGCAAGAGTACGGTGTTCTTTGGTAATGTCCCCAATGAGATTCGTGATAATCTTCTTCTAGCTATGCCTTTTAAGGTTGGTGAATTGCTTGTGAGATATTTAGGCATACCTTTATCTTCTAAGAAGCTTCGTATTATCGATTGTAGAGTTCTTATTGAGAAAGTGAAAAATAGGATCTTTGATTGGAGGAATAAGTCTCTGTCTTTTGCGGGAAGACTTCAGTTAGTTGCTTCGGTTCTTTCTTCCCTTCATGTTTATTGGGCCTCTATGTTCATCTTGCCTGCGTTTGTTTGTGATAACATTGACAAATTGCTTAAGAATGTCATCTGGTCTAATGGTGGGTCGGGAAAGGGTATAGCGAGTGTTGCTTGGAAGGATGTTTGTAAGCCCAAGAGCCAAGGGGGGGGGGGTTAGGTATTAAGCCTTTGAAAGTTATGAATGAAGCTTTGATGATTAAGCATATTTGGAATATTGTGAGTAAAAAAGATTCATTATGGGTGAAATGGCTTCACAATTTTAGAATTAAGGATAACTGTTTCTGGGAAATTCCTTATTCTAACTCTATGGCTTGGAGTTGGAAACAAATTCTTAAATTGAGAGACAAAATCCGTAGCTTTATTGTATATAAGATTGGAAATGGCAAAAGCTGTTTTATTTTGTTTGATAAATGGCACTCAAATGGTCCTTTAAGTAAATTGATTAGTCATGAGGTTCTTAAGGAGCAGGGTATTGATATGAATGCTAAAGTGGTGGACTATATTTGTAATAATGATTGGAATTGGCCTTTAAGATGGGACAATATGTTTGATGCTGTGACTAAGGTCCCGGTTCCTAATCTGATTAATGATTGTGAGGATAGAGTTTTGTGGTTGAATAAGAAAAATAAGGAAGTTAAATTTAGTGTGAAAGAAGCGTGGAAAGCGTTAAGAATTGATAGTCCTAGAGTTATTTGGTACAAACATGTTTGGTATTCACAATGTATTCCGAGACATGCATTTATTCTTTGGATGGCTATTAGAGGAAGACTCAAAACTCAGGACAAAATTTCTCGTTGGTACCATAATGATAATATGTTATGTCCTTTTTGTAAGAGTTGTAAGGATTCTCATAGTCACCTTTTCTTTAGTTGTGAGTTTTCTAAAAAAGTTTGGGATAAGCTTAAGGTGATGTGTAGGCTTGATGATTTGTTGTGTATTTGGGCTGAAGTGGTGTCGGGAATTTCTATTCGGACTGCTAATAATACTCTTTGGAGCATTATCCAAAGATTAGTATTTGGTGCTGTTGTGTATTACATTTGGCAAGAACGTAATGGAAGGTTATACCAAAGGGATGAAAGATCATTTGAAAATCTTTTTAGTATAATTGTGGAAACAGTTAGAATGAGGCTGATGAGCTTGAAGATTAAATACTCTAATGAAGTCGTCAAAGCTGCAGCCATTTGGAGATTGCCTTTGAAATGTATTTTGAAAGAATACAGGGCAGAGTTTGAAAACAATTATAATAACGGAGACACTTAAGTTCTGGAAATGGTGTACTAAACAGAAGTGTTGGGATTGGAGCTTGTTTATGTTGTACATGATTGTTTTGAGTCATGTGCATAATTGTGGGGTTAATCAGGATGTTTGGATTTACAACTGGAATTTTTGTACTAACTGCTATTGCGCAAATGCAGCTTTTTCTTTGATTAATTGCAGGCTTATTGGTCTTTGCGTGTTGTGGGTCTGCTGGTTGTGCCTGGGTACAGGCTTTTGGAGATGTAATAAAGTTTTTGACTGTGATGATGATGCCATTTCTTCATGTTGGATCAGACGGATGCTTTGTTTGGATTGCTGGATGGCTAACAAGTTCATGGTCATCTGTCATCTATGGAGCTTGGTAAATTTCAGCATTAATGAGGGCCTTTTGAGGACTGTTAATTGCTGTTTTCTTATCAAGTCTTATGGTTTTGACAATTTCAACTATGTTCCTCTGTGGTTGCCCAGTTTTTGGTGCACTGATCTAATTTTTGGCATCATTCAAGCCGTCTCTGTGGAATATGAAAATAGAGACTGGTTTGTTCATTTGCACCAGGTTTGGCTTCTGTTGTTTTGTTTGAAGGTCTGTTTGGGTTATGGATCAGTTTGGGATATTTTGTTTTGTGATATTGGGTATTGGTTAGGGAAGAGTTTTGGTTGTGATAATACTCAGATCCTGGATTTGCATATGCTTATTTGGTTTGCTGCTTTTAACGTTACTATGCTTGCATGTTCCTTGTCTAATGGTGTTTTCACTTCCTGTACTCTTTTTCCTTGTGCAAAGTTTTCCCTCAGGGTTTTTATTTTTAACGAGACAGGATATTTTGGGTGATCTGTTGTTTGATGATTCATCCGCATTTGTGGCTGCTATCAGAAGTTTCAATGTTATTAGAGATGCTACGGGTTATTATGTCTCAAGCCTGTTGAAGGATATTGGATGTTTTGGGATTTCTGTGCTATTTTGCTTTCAACAATTGAAGAAACCTTGCTGCACTTTTATGGCTATTTTGTATGGTAATTCCCCTTTACTCAGTCTTAGTAGCCTAGCTTTCTATGGGTTATCATTATATGGTGATGTTTGGAGGTGCATTGGTTGGTCCCTTTGCATTGGCCCATGTATTCAGAGTATGATGATAGCCTTGGATCAAGCTTATATTTTCTTCTATGACTTTTGTTTTGGGGTTTGCCTTGGTTATGATTCCTATATTTGGTCTTTAGTTACTTCAGTTATTTGCTGTTGTTTTGTATCATAATGGGCTGGTCCAATTCTGTTGGATATCTTAGTTTCCTAAGCAAGAGAGGGGCTGTTTAGGGGTTGTCCTAGCGGCTCTTTTCTCTTGTGCTATTATCTGTACATAACTCTTTCTTTTTATTTAACTTATTTTACCTTTCAAAAAAAAAAAAAATTATCCCATATATTGTTCACACCACATTAGTAAATTAGTTTATTTACATTTTTGTTATTTTATTTTAATTGCATTTTAGTTATTGGGTTAGTTGATTAGCAACTAATTCCGCCCACTCTTCCAAAACCCGAGATTTTTATTTGCTTTCATAAAACATAAAAAAAAAAAGAATCATCCATCACCTCTAGACCTGGTTTTTAGGCTTTCTAATCCTAGCAACACTATTCCTGAGTTGAACGATCAATCCCTCGGTACTTGTCACTATACTATACTACAACGATCAGGTACACTGCCTGGTGGGGGTTATAAGCTTCTCGAGATCCCTCGAGAGGTAAAGCCTGGTGCAATTCCCACGCATCATAGATAACACTAAATAAAGTAGTATGTTTGAAAGTCTACTTTACCTCACGGCTAGTAGACCCGAAGGTATATTTAGTATGTGTCTATGTGATCGCTTTCGAAAAGATCCTGATCAACCTTGAAGTCGTTAAATGAACTTGTAGATTACTGCACATTTAGAGTTATGGCATCCCAAAGGAACGGGAGTAGATCACCATAGTGCATGCCTACTTGGATTATGTCGATGACTATGTTGATAAGAAAAAGCACAAATGGTATTTGTACTTTTACTTTGACATTGTCTCAACCCATAGTTCTCTAGGTAACAAACGACTCATGATACCTCAACATACTAAAGCCACGACGGGCTGAAAAGCATGTCAATAAGTTCCTCAAGATCAAAAAGACTCTCGTCAACATCATACTCTTACTTGATGTCATCTTCGTTATTTAAGCGAGGACAAAGGAAGCATCGACCTCAGTGATAATCCAATCTAATATGCTCTCACCAAACATATTGGAATTCATCATCATCGCCTTGGTAAAATTGTTCATTGAGGGACATCTCAACCAAGAAAGTTTCATACGAAAATCACATTGTCAACACTTTCACAAAACATCCTAAACAAGAACCATTCAACCTTCTTAGGCTTGGCTTAGGACTTATGGAACCTACATTATAGTTTGGAACATTAGAATAAATATACAAAAATCAAAACAAATCAAAACATTTTTTTACCTCTGCTAGTGTGGCGGAACCCTGAGACTATACCGGCGGAACCCTCTTTTCGGTTCCGCCGGGTCCGCCAACTCTGCAGATTAATTTACTCTTAAGATTAAACCAAACACTCTCTAACCCACAACTATAACTCACAAACTTCCACGATTCAATCATAAACATCATCACACACGAAAATTAGGGCTCTCCCTCAAGTATCCTCTTTCAATTATCATTGTAAGTGTTCTTTATCTTAAGTACATGTCTAATTCAAGCCTAGGATTTCCATTCATTTACAAAAACTAAAATCTTAGGGTTTATTCATAAACTTTTTGATTCATGAAAAACCTTGGTTGTGAACTAATCATTCTTTTCATTAGTTAGGAATTGCATCTTTTTATCGTTATCATGATTTACCAAACACACCAAGTACATTTTCTTTTAATTATTACTTCCCACAATTAGAAGATAACCTTTCACCACATTGTTAAAACAAATGAAAAACATTATGAAAACATCATGTGCATAACATCTCTTGAATTCTAAAGAGGACACATAACCAATATGGGTTTTCGGGTACATTCAATTGAAGCTACACTAAATTAGGAGCGTTTGGGTTATCTTTTGTTTTATAACAAAAACTTGTATTATAAAATGTTTTAAGCATTAAAAAGAGTCAAGATAAGCACATTTCCACATTGTTAGCATATAAGAAAACCTTAGAACGTCTACTCCGATCACAAAGGCACCCTCAAGTATCTACCCAAACACCATATGACCAAAGGTCTTACTCCACACCGAGTCAATGTCTTTAAGGGGTTAGAAAAGCGTTATGTTCACGAGGGAAGAACCATTGATCCATCCTTCCTAGAAGGAAACTCAATTCGCTAAGACTTAGCTAGCATCAACTTTGATTGTCTCCTAGACATTAATGAACCAATTTGTCCTAGGTTCATTCTAGAATTCTATGCTACCGTAGATCTCTCTAGGAATGAAGATGGTGAGTTATCCATGGAATTTTTTATCAATGAACACAAAACGGTTTTGTCTCTAGATAAATTTGCTAAAATCCTTGGTATTCCAAACAACGGCACTTGCCTCTACACGGACAAATGGCCAATCTTTACTCTAGACACCATTGAACAAGATCCCTTCTATGCCACTCCTCTTGTTAGCAAAGAAGTGCTTCGTGACCATCTCTTCATAAGAACCTCCACCACTAGGAAAAATCGGTCAGGAAGTGAAGTGAATAAAGACCCGTTTGGAATGGAACTCAATGAGCTTAAACCTCAATTTAGGAAATGGGAAGAGGTTCTTAGGGCTAATGTCATAAGTTCCATAGGAAATAGAGATCATGTGAACATATGTCTAAGTTATATGCTATCTAGTATCTCCACTAGACAACCTTTCAATTTGGCTTACTATATGGCTAAAAGAATGTCTGATATACCTCTTAATGAAAAAACCGCTCTTCCTTATGGAATGCTTCTCACCCGTCTCCTTAGAGCCATCCCATCGATTCCACTGGTACGTGGGGTTTGCACCAGGCTTTACCTCTCGAGGGATCTCGAGAAGCTTACAACCCCCACCAGGTAGTATACCTGATCGATGTAGTATAGTATAATGACAAGTACCGGGGGATTGATCGTTCAACTAGGAATAGTGTCGCTAGGATTAGAAAACCTAAAGATTAAGTCTAGAGATGAGGGATGATTCTTTTTGTATTTTTATATTTTTTAGAAAGCAATTTAAAATCTCGAGTTTTAAGGATTTAGGCGGAATTAGTTGCTAGTCAACTAACCCAATACTAAGATGCAATCAAAATAAAATACTAAAAATGAAATTAAACTAATATTAACTAAGGTTGTGAGCAATAAGTAGGAGAAATGTGTTTACTTAGATTTCACTACTCCCTAGATATCTTTTACACGTCAATTACTTGTTATAATTGCGTGGATGACGGATTGTATTCCTTAATACCATTCATGGGGTGGCGTACTTAACTCCCCAATCCTATGAGTGCCTACTTCACTCCTATGTCGAGCCGGCTAAGAAGCTCCTAACATGGGATCATTAGAATTTACTCATGCATTAAATACAACCAATAAAACCTAGTACACATCGGTTCATGTTTCCTAAGACGTTCAAGCATGTTACCAATTGGAGATCTGCCAGTTTTCTTAAGCCTAACATTGAAATCATTCATCCAATACAACCATAAACAAGTAATCAACACATAATCAACATCTAGGTTTCATTAGATCTAAGCAAACACAAGATAGATCTAGCCTAACATGGTGGAATCAAGACAAGCACAAGATATAGACAACCAACACATAGACATATTGATTGAATTAAGAGAAGACTTATCTTAATTACACATGTAAGGGTTCAAGGGCTGAAAACCCTTGAAAAAGCTGTAAAATTCGTACAAGGTTCGGCCTTAGGGTTTCTCCAAATTTGTTCCTCCTTAATGAATGAAAATTAGAAAACTATATATAGATTTTAGAGGGTGACGGTGTCAAGAACAATTGTGTGACGCCGTCATCTCGCCGCCAAATAGTTCCTCGGACTACCTAGATCTGGGTCTGACGCCGTCATGTGTACACCTTATGCAGGCCGTCATGCATTTAACTCTTGACTCTCTACTTGTGACGCCTTCACGTTTCTACTGGGTCGTCATGGGAATTACTCTTGACGCCGTCATCTCTTTCCTCTTGACGCCGTCATGCACTGTTTCCAGCATGGAAAATTAAGTCTTTGGCGTTTTCTTCACTTTTACGCTCCAAAAACGTCCGAATTGCTTCCTTTTCCAGATTTCTCTCCCAAAGTACCTAAAATCACAAAAGGAACGATTTAGGGTAATATTTGATCAAATAAATTCAATTCCGGGCTTAAATGACCCCCTAAAAGTGGTTCATTTTTCGCCTCATCATATACCCTTACACTTGAGATTTGCTTGTCCTCAAGCAAATGCGCTTTTTTCTAATCAAAATACAAGTTAGAGGTCATTTAACACCAATATAAAAGTAATTACAACAAATAATCATTCCACTAAAGACCAAAGACAAGCACGGAGGTCATATACAAGCATCTCACAAATAGTGTTTAGATACTCACATCTCTCGGGAGTAATAAAGTATAAATTACAATATGGAAACGGAAGATATCTCTCACTACCTGTCATAGCAACATAGATTACCATAGGCTTGGGAAAGGATAAAACCTCCACCACATGGCGTAAGCACCTAAGATAAACTATCAAAGAGGTCTTTTAAAGGGTTGTAACGTTAGGTGTTGGGATATGAAATACACGGTTTTGTTGGATATAGGCAATCTTTACTGGTGGCGAGTTAACAATCTTTAATTACATGTACAATATGGCATTGCTAAGCTAAGACTAGACTCGACTTAAGCTAATAAATGAAAAATAAGAAAAACATAAAATGAACATAGAATGAAAAGGGATGGTAGTCCGTATGTTTTTTCTCTTTTTCTTTTTTTTTTTTCTTTTTTTTTTCTATTTCTTGATTTTATTTTAGTTTTTATTATTTTTTATTTTTTTTGCATACACTCTTACCCTACCATCCAAAATAATACATCATAGGGAATGAACATTCCACTTACACTTGAATCTTTACATACTTTACAATAAACTAATCTAATGACTCGAATTAAGAAAATCAAAACACTTGGAGTACTTTTAAGATTAACGTACATATGGGGGTAATATATGATGTTCTTCCCCATTACTCCATAAAATAAGTACTTTACCCATGAGTCCCAATCGTCCCAAAACAATATGTACAAGGATATGACTCGACTTAGCAACCATGTAATCAATTAGATAGTTAACTTAGGGTTTAACAAATAACAATAATGCACTAAAAATGAGCGCATACACGGAAGGCTAAGGCGATTTGGGTATACATTTAAGTGGGGTGTAACAAATTCTTCCTTTAAGTAAGATGCTTAAAGTTAGAAACGAAAAGATAGGCTCGGAGGGGTGTACTAGGGGTTTCGTGTACTAAAAATGAGTACAACGCTAAGGTGTGGGAAAAATTAATTGACTTAACTAGCCAAGTAATATGACTTAAATGGTCAAGTAATTATAATACGGGTTTAACACAAGGGTGATCCTAATGCCTCATATCATGTAGTAAATCCTACTACACGAATGTAGTCTCACTAGCGGTCTCGGGATGCATCACTAACGCAAGTTCTAGAATCTAAACGCTACCGGTACACTCATAAGCACTAATAGTAAATGCTTTTCCTATCAAATCTAAAGGAGAACCTCGCATATTTGGGTGGAAAATTTTCTGAATGGTACGGTTTTGTGCTAGTCATACGACTCATATCCATGAGACGCTTGCTATGGCTAAAGTTTCACTCCTAAATGTTGTAAAAAAATTTAAATTTGGCGCTAAAATTACACTAACAAGTATTTCTCATAGTTTTATTACACATCTACTATCAAACGAACAAACTCAAGCGAAAGTGTATCTGTAAGGTATCATCATTTTACCCTCCCCTTACACTTAGGATAAACATTGTCCCCAATGTTCAAGTAAAGAATGTAAAAGTGAAATAAGTAAAACAAATGAAATCAAATGCTCTCCTGATTCGCTCGGTATGGATAATAAGGTGGCCAGGTTAGATCTTCCTCCAAGAAAATGAACAATCAAAGCTTCCCTTCCAGAAAAATAAATCATCTTCTTGTCATACATAACCTGTAAATCTTGAGAAAACAGACAAGGCAACCTTGCCTAAAATCGGCGGCAATCTACATAAGTTACTAAATCCTAGAAAACAAACTAAGATATAATGCTTGTGGAATGAAGTTTGCAGATTTTCTGGAGATTATAAAACTTAATAATTCAACGAAAACTTTAAGACTCCGTTAGAAAAACAAAACCGGTAAAATTTCCAGATTTTTACACGTGACGCCGTCAAGAGTAAACTCGTGACGCCGTCAGAAGTGACCTGCAGAAATTCTTATGTTAAGTTTCCGGAAAATTTCTGGAAAAACTTGGTTCTACTTCCTGGAAAATCCTGCAAAACTTCATTATGACTCGATACAAGCATTTGACTCTAACAAATACGAATATACATGTTCACTTAATATTGTGGAGAATCATGATCGGTTTGTTTCTTAAAAACATATTTGGGGTTTCCCCTTACACTTATCTTTTGAAAAAAATACTTTTAGGTGAAGTTAAGACTACGCCAAAACAACAAAATTAAGTATTTTTACTTTTTAGTTTAGAAACATGATCTACCAACAATAAAAATAAAACATGCATACGGAAGCAAATAACAAACAAACAAAATAAAAGTCATACAAAATGAAGAATGTCACCATAAGCACATTCAATTATTTCTAATAAACGTAAACATAGAATCATCATCAGCAGAATCTCTATGATCAGCAAATACTTGAAAGCTCTATGGATCTTTTAATAACAATGAAAAGTGTTTTCTATGATCAGCAAACACAAGTTTAATACTAAGAACTCTTGATCCTCTATGGATCTTTTAATAACAATGAAAAGTGTTTTCTAAAAAATGTTTATCAATACATAGTCGTGTGTTCCTTTTATACACAAGGAACCCTAAACCGTTTCCCAAGAAACGTATATTCTAAAACTTCTAAAAGATATGCATTATCATTTCCTAAATAAACTCATGCATATCCAAACTATATTACATAAAATACGGAAATACTATATCCGCATAAATTAATAATGCTGAAACTAGTCTTCAGCAGATACACTGCTTCAGCAGGAACCAGCTCTTCAGCAGTATCCTTCAGCAGAATTCTTACTTAACAGAATTCCCAACAATCCTCCCTTAATCTTGAATTAGACATGGTTAAGTTCAAGATTCTTGATAGATCTTTGAAGTTACATACCAAGAGGATTGAAATAATACAGCACCAGCAAAGAATCATCATCAGCAGAATCTCTATGATCAGCAAATACTTGAAAGCTCCATTCTTTACAGCAAAAAATGACTAAATGTACATCAAAACAAATTAGTTTCATACTATTCTCATCACTTCCAGGTGTGTTAACTCCTGTGAGAGGTGAATCATTGAAAATAATGGATTTGATGTCTCTTTGCCAATAGCCATTACTACTGGAGTAGCCAAGTGTTCTAAGGTACACTGATAACTACATGATTTTTAGCAAATCATCAGCTATAAACGGATTTGAGATGTCTTTACCTGTAGCCGTTTGCTCAGGACTAGCCAATTATTTTGATGAAAATCATCTTGGTTAAATGAGTACCAAAATATGGTTTCCACTGCCTTTACCACAAGCCATATACATGTGGGCTAGCCAATTATTTGGAATCCATAAAGGAAAAATCCATGGTCAATTGACAACCATTTCAACTACTCAGCAATAAAGCATGGGTGAGTTGAAAACCCTATGGTTTTGAGCAAACCATTACAACTATCAACAGATTTGATGTGTCTTTACCAAAGCTGTACCCTTTGGACTAGCCAACTTTGTGATGGAATAGTCAACATCAGGTAAGTTGATAACCAAACCTGCATACAATAGACACAATACTATACAACAAAATGTTTTTTTTCTTTTATATATATATATATATATATATATATATATATATATATATATATATATATATATATATATATATAACAATACTAAAGAAGAAAAACAAATATACAACATTATACCCTTAAACAGAAGCTGCTCTGGAAGTCTTAATTCTTTGTTTGAAGACTTTCACCAAAGATTCAGCAAACAATCTTGCATTCCCAACTGGATTAGGAGGAATCTCCAACTTTGGTTGCAGCATTTTCTCCATTAGAGACACTTTCAGAGGATATCTTTTGCCAAGATCCATAATCAGCCTTAGACCAGTTGTAGTTTCCAGAACATGAACATAAGGCATAGGATAAAACTTCCAACTCTGAACTTTCCATCTCTGATTGTTTTTCCATATGTCATAGCTAACACCAGTGGGAGTAGAAGAATCAAACAACACTCTAAGATCACTCAATAAATACAATCCAGACCCTGTAGGAGTATGATTTGCATAATATTTGTGAACCAACTCATTTAGAGTGACCAAATCCTGATGATCAACAAGATGTAGAATTTCTTGAAGAAATGTAAAGGATATAGAAGTTTTATCCAATCTATAAATGGTATTAACTTGGCCATTGTCAGTTAACTCCCAGTGAACCAAAACATCTCTAGTTGCCTCAGACCAATCATTAGGGGATCCTTCCCTTATAAATGAATCATTAGAAGCATTCACATTTATTAAGCTTTGTGTGGAATGTGAAGTTCTGACTCTTGCCATTCTCTTTGCTCTTCTTCCAGGAACATAAATAGCAGCATGAGGTAGAGAAGATGCATCAGGAACTTCAGCTTCAGCAGATACACCTTCTGCAGCATCAATTTCCACTTATGGAGTATCCAATTGTTCATTAGTAGAATCCTGAGAAGATTCAAGTGCAACAGATGCATATTGTTCATCCATAGCCTTCCTCATCTGTTTGGCTCTAGCAGCTTGAAGTTCAGCTTCTCTTACCTTAAGCTCATGAAATCTTGCAAGTTCAACTTGTTGTTCCTCATCTAACTTTTTAGCAGCCTCTTCACCCAATCTTTCCTCCTCCATTTGTCTCCTGGTTCTCTTTCTAGATGGAGGATCTTCTGCTATCACTTGAGATTTACCTTTATCCACATAAGATAAAGCAACAACATGTGGTACATCAGTAGAAGTATCAGGTAAAGATACCTTTTCAGCAGCAACAGAAATATCCACATTAACAGATGAACCAGCATCAGCAAGAATGAGAGGAATATTCTTAGAAGCACCCAATCCATCTTTTTCATTTCTAGCCTTGATCCTGTTATACATCTGGACCAATTTGTCAAATGGAAGTGCCTACACTTGTTTCTTAGTCCAAGCAGTATTATATAATGAACTGCTTTGACTTTTCACATATGTTCTCATATAATCCCTCTGCTGTGCTTGAGTCATAGGTTTTTCTCTTTTAGCTTTGGCTTTTAACTCATCTGCTACTTTCTTCCTCAACTTCAGCACTTTCACAATTTCAGAAGCCCAGTCCTTTTCCTCCACCCTCTTACCAATAATGTCTGCAGCTAAATCAGGATTAACAATCACTTGTTGTCCAATATGTTGCCAATCTGACTCATCAAACTCTTGAACAACAGCATCCAATTCTCTTTGTCTTTCAATAGGCAAAGTAGAAACATATGTTTGAGTGACAGACTGGTATGCTGCATCAAACTTGGCTCGCGGTGCCTCAGCCATATCAGCACTCTTCTTATAATCTTCCCATTCTTGGAAGAGTTTTTCTTGTGCACCTCTTTCTTCAGCTGTAACAAGCTCATCCTCATCCACCTCAGTTCCTTCAGTAAAATCATCATGAGGAACATTCAAATCTTCCATATGTGTATCATTTAATTCTTGAACATCTCTATCAGTAGATCCTTGAGGCTTGAGGATTTCAGTGATGTCATCAGGGGAAACTTGCTGAGTCCCAGATGAATTATGAACAGGGGAATTCACATACTCTTTCCCTGCTACAAAGAATGCTTCTCCTGATGTATTACCTTTATCAGCAGATTTGTCAGCAACAATAATGCTTGGTGATTGTTTCTCCTGAAGTAGATCAGTAGCTTCAGCCATAAGAACATCATCATCACCACTGGACACTTTGGAAGATTTAGCAGCTTTCTTTGCCAAATATTGTCTTCTACTTCTTCTTCTGCTGAATATAATTGGTGGCTTAGATGAAGGTACTTCAGCAGCTTTAGGAGGAGCAACATTAGACTGTCTAGCAACTTCAGCTAGAATTTCAAGAGAATCCAAATTTGCCTCCTGATGCACTTCAGTAGTATCAAGTCCATCCTTACTTTGCTTCTGCTTATTCAACTGTGCCTCCAAATCCTGAACCTTACTTTTCAGCCTTTCAATTTCATTACCAAGAGTAGTCTTGGTATCAGCAAGCTCCTTTTGGAGATCATCAGTTCTTTTCATGTACCTGCAAAGTAAATCATATACAAAAGTAAGAGTAATAGGGTCCTCTGCTCTACCAGCTAATTGCTCAGTGGTAAGTGGAGCTTCATTGAACCCAGCAGGAGAAACAGACTCACGTATAACATTAGGAAAGCCTTCAGCAATTGGCTCTCTCATAGGCCTGGGTGTAGGTAGTCTAGTGAACTCAGGCTCAAGAGGCTGAAATGTGTCTTCAAACTCATGAATTTTCTCAACTGGAGCATCCGGAGATGGTGAAATGGTAGGACTAGGTGACATATGTGCAGGGGAAGGTGGTGGTAGGTCAGTAGAAATAGGTAATGGTTCAGCAGTTGCAGCTGGCTCTTCCTTAATTACCACTGAAGGATTACCATCAGCAGCAACACCAGAAGATGATGGATTACCATCATCAGCAGCATTATAAGTAGGCACATTACCAGTATCATCACCCTCAACTACATTATCATTGCCATGTGGCAACATAGCTTCTAACATAGGGTGATGTTCCCCAGTATAATTTGTTTTCATTGAGGCAAACAACTTAGAACCAAGACTTTTAATAGGCACATGGATTCTATCTTCAATGGTTATATCTAAAATAATTTGTAAGAACCTAGGGTACATTAAAAACTTATGCTGTTGTTTATCAATATTTTCCAGCATATTTTCAAAAATAAACTTAGAAAAATTATAAGTTAGACCCTTAGAGAGACAAACAATACCACAACCCAATTGTAGAGAGAATTGGTTCCATCCACCACACTTGTTACTTATACATTGGAGCAGCAAATGCACCAAATACCTCCACTTAGGACAAAATTGATTCTTGTGCCATTTAGTTGTATCAGTACTTTGATATCCATCTTCCCTTAGCCTAGCAAGAATCTCTGCAGTGTTGGAATGATACACACCATTCTCATCATCTAACTGAAGCTTTGTCCTAATCAAACCTTCTGTCACCACATACTCTACACCTTCAACTTCAGCTACAATCTCTGTGTCAGATCTCTTTGCAGCAGATGCCCAAAATTGCTTCACCATTGATTCACAAATCAGATTTGGACAATGTGTCAAAGCATAATGAATCTTTGACCTTTGTAGAAACTCCACCATTAAATCAAATTCTTCATGTCCCTTGGCCCTTTTCAGAATGGCATACTTGTTATGATCTCCTTTCAATTCAAGTTGTGCCATTGGAATAAACTTGCGTGAGACGGTTATGAATTACACAGAGAATAATGGGTTTAAGCGGAGTGTTAAGCGAATAATTTTGTTTAGGAAGAGATATGCGAAGTGGGTTATATTTGGAAGTTCCCCAATCGTGGTCAAAATTATCGGAACTAATTATTGACCGAGTCTGACGTGTAATTCAAAAACTTCCAATTTCAAAATTACCCTTCAGCAGAAATGAAAGTCAAATCTGCTGAGGTATAGCCAACATCAGCAGAAACCAAGAAAATGTAAAAATAACTTCGATGAATATCTTGATTTTACTGTGCCACCCAACTCGCATTAATTATCATAACGCCTAAACTTGGCTTATTTAATCACCCCCAAATTTCACTTCTCAGACATCAATTAGCCCCAAATCATCTCTCAACCCTAATTTCTCAATTAAACTCAATTCAAAACCAAAACCATGTCATCAAAACCAGAAACTTTAGATCAAACTTCCTCTTCTCACTCTTCTTCATCATCAGAAGAAGATTTACCACCATATCCTTGGGAGCTTGATGATTCTGACTATGAAAGAAAAATAGAGAGTCGATGGGAAGCACATGAAAGACAATGGAATGCACATAAAAGGGGTGAACCTAGCCAAGTTCCCATTCCTGCTGAGAGAGAACTTGTCTCTCCTTTCATATATACCTCTGATGAAGACTCTTCAGAGGAGGAGAATGAAGATCCAACACTTCTTCCTCCTTCCACACCAGAGAGATCCCAACCAAGGTCAAGTAAGAGAGATCCATCTCTTCCAACATCACAAAATTTGGTGTTGGATCTTCCTGCTCCAGGACCTGGTCTTTCTCATCAAGAACATATCGGACAGAGCAAGAAGGCAGAGATTGTACGTAAGGGAAAAGGGAAAATGGAGTAAATGATTGAGGAATGTTGCCATGGACCAAAGTTCTTGAGTATTTTCTTGCCTTTGGTACTTGAGCATCTTCCCAATCTTCCTTCTCTTCTTTTTCCATTTTCATCTTCAACTTCATCATTGTACTTGTCATAGCCTCAATGATAGAAGCTATTAGAACTCAATTAGGCAAATGTATAGGAATGGTCATTGTAATCCAGTTGGAACTTTGAATGTAAGTTGTAACTTGTTTCTTTGAATGAATGAAAAGATCTTCTTTATTAATCAACTTTGTAAGACCTTCAGCATAATCAACTAATCAGAAGAAACTATGTTCAGCATACTTGACCACATTCCCTTGAATTCAGCTCTTGATGACTTATAGCATATAATTTATAACATCAGCACTTTTGCAAAACAGACATGAAACATACAAATACACCAAACAAACTTGCAGAAACATTAGTGGGTTAGTGTTAAAAACTCAAAAAGTGTACAGATTATACTAATCTACAAAGTTTACACTCACAATCCTCCCTTGAGGCATATGCCTCCCCTAAGGGTTATGCCTCCCCTTAAACTTTGCAGTTAAGGGTTAAGCATACCAATATGGACCACCAAATATTGAAACCTTGGTCCATCAAATGCTTTGGTTAACAAATCTGCCACATTCTCATCTGTGTGAATTTTTACCACTTTAATTAAATGTTTCTCATAAGCATCCCTGATAAAGTGGTGCCTGATTTCAATATGTTTGGTTCTATTATGAAAAACTGGATTTTTAACAATGCAAATTGTACTTTGATTGTCAATGAAAATGGTAGTATTCATAAAGTTATACCCATAATCCAGCAATTGATTCTGAATCCATAGAACCTGTCCACAACAATTGGCAGCAGCAACATACTCTGCTTCAGTAGTAGAGGTAGCAACAATGGTCTGTTTCTTGCATTGCCAAGAAATCAGTCTCCTTCCAAGGAATTGGCAACCTCCAGTTGTGGATCTTCTATCCAGATTGGCACCAGCATAGTCACTATCACTATAAGCTGCTAGCTGAAATGAAGACTCTTTGGGATACCACAGACCTAATTTGGGTTGGCCTTTAAGGTACTTAAAGATCTTTTTGACAGCATTCAAGTGAGAGGTCAGTGGAGTGACTTGGTGCCTAGAACATGCAGTCACAGCAAATGTAATATCCGGTCTAGAGGCAGTCAAATACATCAAAGAACCAATCATTGACCTGTATTAATGAACATTCACAAGGAGATCAGGATCAATATTGTTCTTTGGATTGGGAGCCTCATATGGAGTAGTGGCAGTCCTGACATTCTCCATATCAAAATTGGACAACATATCCTTTACATACTTCTCCTGATGAATGAAAATACCATCAGGTTTCTGCTGAACCTGTAAACCCAAAAAGAAAGTGAGTTCTCCCATGGCACTCATTTGAAATTCTCCCTTCATCAGATCCTCAAACTCTCTACACCATGCTTCTTTGGTTAAACCAAAGATAATATCATCCACATACACTTGCACAAGAATAATATCCCTGGAATATTTCTTAAGGAATAGAGTCTTGTCAATGGCACCTCTTCTGTAGCCATGCTTCAGCAGAAATGTGGAAAGTCTAGCATACCAAGCTCTGGGAGCTTGATGAAGTCCATAGAGAGCTTTGACAACCTTGTACACATACTAAGGATGATCAGGGTCTTCAAATCCCTTGGTTGAGTCACATATACCTCCTCTTCAATCTCACCATATAAGAAAGCACCTTTAACATCCATCTGATAAACCATAAAGCCCATATAAGAGGCATAGGCCAAAAATATCCTAATTGCTTCAACTCTGGCCACTGGTGCAAACACTTCATCATAGTCAATGCCTTCCTCTTGTCTAAACCCTTAAGCCACTAGTCTAGCTTTGTTCTTCACCACAATCCCCCTTGCATCTCTTTTATTCTTCAAAATCATTTTATCCCAATGGCATATTTACCATCAGGAAGAGGAACCAAAATCCAAACCTGCTGATTCTTAAATTGAAGCATCTCTTCTTGCATTGCTTCAAGCCAACTTGAATATGCCAGTTGATACGAGGGAATCGCACCAGGCTTTACCTCTCAAGGGATCTTGAGAAGCTTACAACCCCCACCAGGCAGTGTACCTGCTCGTTGTAGTATAGTATAGTGACAAGTACCGGGGGATTGATCGTTCAGCTGGGAATAGTGTCGCTAGGATTAGAAAATCTAAATACTAGTTCTAAAGGTGAGGGATGATTATTTTTGTATTTTTATATTTTTTTAGAAAGCAAGCAAAAATCTCGGGGTTGAAGGATTTGGGCGGAATTAGTTGCTAGTCAACTAACCCAATACTAAAGATGCAATCAAAATAAAATACTAGAAATGAAAATAAACTAACTTATACTAAGGTTGTGAGCAATAAGTGGAGAAAATGTGTTTACTTAGATTTCACTACTCCCTAGATATCTTTTACACGTTAATTACTTGTTATAGTTGCGTGGATGACGGATTGTATTCCTTAATACCATTCATGGGGTGGCGCACTTAATTCCCCAATCCTATGAGTGCCTACTTCACTCCTATGTCGAGCCGGCTAAGAAGCTCCTAACATGGGATCATTAGAATTTACTCATGCATTAAATACAACCAATAAAACCTAGTGCACGTCAGTTCATGTTTCCTAAGACGTTCAAGCATGTTACCATTTGGAGATCTGCCAGTTTTCTTAAGCCTAACATCGAATTCATTCATCCAATACAACCATAAACAAGTAATCAACACATAATTAACATCTAGGTTTCATTATATCCAAGCAAACACAAGATAGATCTAGCTTAGCATGATGGAATTAAGACAAGAACAAGATATAGACAACCAACACATAGACATGTTGATTGAATTAAAAGAATACTTATCTCAATTACACATGAAAGGGATCAAGGGTTGAGAACCCTTGAAAAACCTGTAAAATTCGTACCAAGTTCGGACCTAGGGTTTCTCCAAAACTCCTCTTTTTTAATGTGAAAATTAGAAAACTATATATAGGAAATAGGGTCTGACGGCGTCAAGAACAATTTTGTCACGCCGTCACCTCGCCGCCAAAATACTTCTCGGACTGCCTTGATCTACTTTTGACGCCGTCATATGTTATGTGTTTCCAGGCCGTCATGCATTTTACTCTTGACGCCCTACCTTGTGACGCCGTCATTTCTTTACTGGATCGTCATGGAAATTACTCTTGACGCCGTCAGAAATTTCTTCTTGACGCCTTCACCTACAGTTCCCAGCAAGGAAAATTAAGACTTTGGCGTTTTCTTCACTTTTATGCTCTAAAAACGTCCGAATTGCTTCCTTTTCCAGATTTCTCTCCCAAAGTACCTAAAATCACAAAAGGAACGATTTAGGGCAATATTTGATCAAATAAATTCGAATTCGGGCTTAAATGACCCCCTAAAAACGGTTCATTTTTCGCCTCATCATATACCCTTACACTTGAGATTTGCTTGTCCTCAAGCAAATGCGCTTTTATTCTACTCAAAATACAAGTTAGGGGTCATTTAACACTAATATAAAAGTAATTATAACAAATAATCGTTCCACTAAAGACCAATAGACAAGCACGGAGGTCATATACTAGCACCTCACAAATAGTGTTTAGATACTCACATCTCTCGGGTGTAATAAAGTATAAATTACAATATGGAAATGGAAGATATCTCTCACTACCTGTCATAGCAAAATAGATTACCATAGGCTTAGGAAAGGATCAAACCTCCACCACATGGCGTAAGCACCTAGGATAAACTATCAAAGAGGTCTTTTTAAAGGGTTGTAACGTTAGGTGTAGGGATATGAAATACACGGTTTTGTTGGATAAAGGAAGTTTTACTGGTGGCGAGTTAACAATCTTGGTTAATTACATGTACAATATGGCGTTGCTAAGCCGAGACTAGACTCGACGTAAGCTAATAAATAACAAAAACATAAAATAAACATAGAATGAAAAGGGATGGTAGTCCGTATGTTTTTTCTCTTTTTCTTTTTCTATTTTTTTTTTTCTTTTTCTTGATTTTTTCGATTTTTTTTTTTTTTTTTTCATACATTCTTACCCTACCATTCGAAATAATACATCATAGGGAATGAACATTCCCCTTACACTTGAATTTTTACATACTTTACAATAAACAAATCTAATGACTCGAATTAAGAAAATCAAAACACTTGGAGCAGTTTTAAGATTAACGCACATATGGGGGTAATATATGATGTTCTTCCCCATTACTCCATAAAATAAGTACTTTACCCATGAGTCCTAATCGTCCCAAAACAATATGTACAAGGATATGACTCGACTTAGCAAATCAATTAGATAGTTAACTTAGGGTTTAACAAATAACAATAATGCACTAAAAATGAGCGCATACACGAAAGGCTAAGGCGATTTGGTTGTACATTTAAGTGGGGTGTAACAAATTCTTCCTTTATGTAAAATGCTTAAAGTTAGAAACAAAAAGATAGGCTCGGAGGGGTGTACTAGGGGTTTCGTGTACTAAAAATGAGTACAACGCTAAGGGTGTGGGAAAAATTAGTTGACTTAACTAGCCAAGTAATATGACTTAAATGGTCAAGTAATTATGATACGGGTTTAACACAAGGGTGATCCTAATGCCTCTTATCATGTAGTAAATCCTACTACACGAATGTAGTCTCACTAGCGGTCTCGGGATGCATCACTCACGCAAGTTCTAGAATCTAAATGCTACCGGTACACTCATAAGCACTAATAGTGAATGCTTTTCCTATCAAATCTAAAGGCGAACCTCACATATTTGGGTGGAAAATTTTTCTGAATATACGGTTTTGTGCTAGTCATACAATCTCCTATCCATGAGACGCTTGCTATGGCTAAAGCTTCACTCCTAAATGTTGTAAAAAAATTTAAATTTGGCGCTAAAATTGCACTAACAAGTATTTCTCATAGTTTTATTACACACCTACTATCAAACAAAACAAACTCAAGCGAAAGTGTATATCTAAGGTATCATCATTTTACCCTCCCCTTACACTTAGGATGAACATTGTCCCCAATGTTCAAGTAAAGAATGTAAAAGTGAAAAAGTAAAAAGAATGAAATCAAATACTCCCCTGATTCGCTCGGTATGGATAATAAGGTGGCCAGGTTAAATCTTCCTCCAAGAAAACGAACAATCAAAGCTTCCCTTCCAGAATATAAATCATTTTCTTGTTATGCATAACCTGTAAATCCTGAGAAAATAGACAAGAAAACCTCGCATAAAATCGGCGGCATCCTATATAAGTTACTAAATCCTAGAAAACAAAATAAGATATAATGCTTGTGGAATGAAGTTTGCAAATTTCCTGGAGATTATAAAACTTTATAATTCACAAAAACCATAAGACTCCGTTAGAAAAACAAAACTGGTAAAATTTCCAGATTTTTACATGTGACGCCGTCAAGAATTAATTCTTGACACCGTCAGAAGTGACCTGCAGAAATTCTTATGTTAAGTTTCCGGAAAATTTCTGGAAAAACTTGGTCCTACTTCCTGGAAAATCCTGCAAAACTTCATTATGACTCGATACAAGCATTTGACTCTAACAAATATGAATATACATGTTCATCTAATATTGTGGAGAATCATGATCGGTTTGTTTCTTAAAAACATATTTGGGGTTTCCCCTTACACTTATCTTTTGCAAAAATACTTTTAGGTGGAGTTAAGACTAGGCCAAAACAACAAAGTAAAGTATTTCCACTATTTAATTGAGAAACATGATCTACCAACAATAAAAATAAAGCATGCATACGGAAGCAAATAACAAACAAACAAAATAAAATCACACAAAACATGGGTTGCCTCCCAAGAAGCGCTTTTCTTTATTTATGAGTCTTGTAGCTAGACTCAAGGTCATGGGTTACTACGTGACCTCATCGTTGCTTCCACTCTCTAGGTCGTATTCTAAACCAGTTTTGTATTCTGGACCTAGTTGCAAGCATTCTTTGTAGAAACCAAGCATCCTGCTCTTTACATACTCTACTCCTCTACGTCTATCCTCCTCATTCCTATAATAAGCCGCTTGCTTGTGTTCTTTTTCTATATTAGAGAGGAGGCGGTATTGCTCAATTTTGTAAGGCATTTGATAGGCAACCTCATCATTCTCCTCCTTGAATCTAACTATCCCTAGAGTCGGGTCATAACTCATCCTAGTGGCCTCAACAAATGGTTTTCCAAATATTACTTGGCTTAGGCAATCATCTATCACTGGACGAGTGTCTTCCACTATCATAAAATCGATCTTATAGGTGAGATTTCCTATAATCACATGCAATCCCTTCACTCTTCCTACAAAATTACTTAACAAATTCCTATTGGGCATCATCCTAAAATCAAGTTGTTTCTTCATCACCCAATTGTAATAAGTCCTAGTCATGATGTTAACAGGAGATCTAGGGTCGATGTAAGCTTTCCATATATGCATATGCCCTATGTTGCATGGTATGTTAATGTTAGATGGGTCTCCCATTTTGATAAGGGGTGTGCCAAGGATATATGGTCTCTCGGGACTATCGAATAAATCCTTATGGTATTCCCGTTCTTCCTTGGTGGGCAACTTATCAAAGTACTTTTCTATGGGCTCTACCTCATCTAATTCCTCTTCCTTTTTAACCTCAACTTCCCTACTTTCATCCCTAGTCTTGGTTTCTACTCCAACTTCATCCTTGTCACTTTCCTCTATTCCCTTATCTATTGGCCTAATGGTGACAACATTGACAAAGTGGACATGTTTGGATGATGAGGGGTCCTTAATTTGGATTTCGTTATTGGTGTCCCTAGTGTCCTTCCTACGTGTGGTTAATGCTTGGTTGTTGAGGGCTTTCAACAAGTTGTCAATCTTGTTGGTCATCTCCGTTTGTTGTTGGTTGAATTCGGTTTCAAACCTAGCTATGTGAGCTTCTTGAGATGCCATAAACTTAGACATCAATCCTTCAAGATTGTTGGTACTACCATAATTGTTAGAAGGATTGTTGTTGAAAGTACGGTTGGAGGGTGGACCGTTTGGTTGATAACGATTAGGCGGCTTGGAAGAATTGGGTTGATTTTGTTTCCACCTAAGGTTTGGGTGATTTTTACAAGAGGGGTTGTATGAATCACCATAAGGGTTCGGCTCGGGCTTGAAAGTGTACCACTTATCTCCCGCTTCGTCGGTACGCGTGGATGCGTAGTCCGCGTAGTCCGCAAAAGCTGTTCCGGGGAGTTCCACACAATCACGAGTGTCGTGGGGACCACTACATAATTCGCATGAAGAAGTGATTTTGTTCACTTGGCTTGAAGGCTTAGGATCTTTGTAAGATTTCATGAGAAACTTCCCTTGTTCCTTAAGTTCCATAATCCTACGGTCGGGAGTGCTAGAATTGTTCGAAGGCAAAGATATTGCCTTGACCGTTTTGTTCAAATCACGGGGATCATTCCAACTTTCGTTGTCATAGAGAGAAAGATCTTCTATGAGTTCCCATGATTGTTCCGCACTTAGATCACTTAGCTTACCACCGGCCGATTGGTCAATGGCTCGCCTCGGGGAGAGATCGATATGGTCATAAAAGATTTGGACTTGGAGCCAAAGGTCTATGCCATGATGAGGGACTTTTTGGAGGAAGTCCTTGAAACGAGTCCATGCTTCATAGAGAGATTCATTTTGACGTTTTTGGAACATCAAGATGTCATTTCTAAGCTTAGTAGTTCTCCCCGGTGGGAAGAATTGAGCAAGGAAACGAGTGGTGAGATCATCCCATGTAGTGATGGATCCCGCGGGTAAACGCTCAAGCCATTGACTAGCTTGATCCCGTAGAGAGAATTGGAATAGGCGTAATCGGGTTGTCTCTCTAGTTTCAACACCTAGGTCTATGGAATCTACGATTTTTAGGAAGTCCTTAAGATGTTGGTTTGGATCTTCGGAACGAAGTCCATGGAATGCACATCCGCTTTGCACCAACCGGATGGTGTCGGATCGCAAGGGGGTCACATTGGCTCCAGTGAGCTCAATGGTGTTTCGGTAGCCTTGGTGGCTTGGTCGGGAATATTCTCCTAAGGTTCGGGGCCTAAGAGGTTCTAGTGGTGGGTTTTGTTGTGGTGGGATGACGGGTTCAAGGATGTTCCCATCGTCCATGATGTCGGGTGGTGAAGAGTTACGAACAAAAACACAAAGAAATAAGATAGACTAAAGAAAACCTAAAAATAAAAGTAAAATCTTACTAGAAAGGAATCTAGCAAGTAGACCTAATAAAAAGAGATTCTAACCTACATAATAACTATTCCACGGGCTGCGGCGCCAAAAACTTGATACGTGGGAATCGCACCAGGCTTTACCTCTCAAGGGATCTTGAGAAGCTTACAACCCCCACCAGGCAGTGTACCTGATCGTTGTAGTATAGTATAGTGACAAGTACCGGGGGATTGATCGTTCAGCTGGGAATAGTGTCGCTAGGATTAGAAAACCTAAATACTAGTTCTAAAGGTGAGGGATGATTATTTTTGTATTTTTATATTTTTTTAGAAAGCAAGTAAAAATCTCGGGGTTGAAGGATTTGGGCGGAATTAGTTGCTAGTCAACTAACCCAATACTAAAGATGCAATCAAAATAAAATACTAGAAATGAAAATAAACTAACTTATACTAAGGTTGTGAGCAATAAGTGGAGAAAATGTGTTTACTTAGATTTCACTACTCCCTAGATATCTTTTACACGTTAATTACTTGTTATAGTTGCGTGGATGATGGATTGTATTCCTTAATACCATTCATGGTGTGGCGCACTTAATTCCCCAATCCTATGAGTGCCTACTTCACTCCTATGTCGAGCCGGCTAAGAAGCTCCTAACATGGGATCATTAGAATTTACTCATGCATTAAATACAACCAATAAAACCTAGTGCACGTCAGTTCATGTTTCCTAAGACGTTCAAGCATGTTACCATTTGGAGATCTGCCAGTTTTCTTAAGCATAACATCGAATTCATTCATCCAATACAACCATAAACAAGTAATCAACACATAATTAACATCTAGGTTTCATTAGATCCAAGCAAACACAAGATAGATCTAGCCTAGCATGATGGAATTAAGACAAGAACAAGATATAGACAACCAACACATAGACATATTGATTGAATTAAAAGAATACTTATCTCAATTACACATGAAAGGGATCAAGGGCTGAGAACCCTTGAAAAACTTGTAAAATTCGTACGAAGTTCGGACCTAGGGTTTCTCCAAAACTCCTCTTTTTTAATGTGAAAATTAGAAAACTATATATTGGAAATAGGGTCTGACGGCGTCAAGAACAATTTTGTGACGCCGTCACCTCGCCGCCAAAATACTTCTCGGACTGCCTTGATCTACTTTTGACGCCGTCATGTGTTATGTTTTTCCAGGCCGTCATGCATTTTACTCTTGAGGCCTTACCTTGTGACACCATCATTTATTTACTGGATCGTCATGGAAATTACTCTTGACGGCGTCAGAAATTTCTTCTTGACGCCGTCACCTACTGTTCCCGGCAAGGAAAATTAAGACTTTGGCGTTTTCTTCACTTTTATGCTCCAAAAACGTCCGAATTGCTTCCTTTTCCAGATTTCTCTCCCAAAGTACCTAAAATCACAAAAGGAACGATTTAGGGCAATATTTGATCAAATAAATTTGAATTCGGGCTTAAATGACCCCCTAAAAACGGTTCATTTTTCGCCTCATCACCAGTGCTTGAGGAACAATAGTTGGCTCTATCTGAGAAAGAAAGCATGCAAACAGACAATGTTTGAAGCCTGTGTGATTGTCCCTCTTTTGATTGTAGACATAAGAAATGAAAGCAACTTCACCATATTTAGTATTCTTTACAGTGCTTCTTGTTCTAACAGGTGCTTTAGGATCTCCAATAATCTCTGATAAAGGATGAGCATTATGAATCCTTTTTGTTGCTGTAGGGTTGACATCAATTATGGCATCAAGGTTGTTGACTGTAGGCCCAAACTCAGTATCATAAGAAGCTAAGTGAAATAGGCCAGGCTTGGGCTGATAATTCCCAAGATCAGAAGGACTTGGAAATCTTGTAAAGGGCTTCTCCAAGTCTGTAGATGCTTCAGTAGAAATGGGAGAGTTTGCATCATGAGTATCAACATCTTTGACCTTATCAGTGGGAATAGGTGTGCCTTCAGTAGAATTGTCAGCAGAGTCCTTGTTTCCACTGACTGCTTGTGCTGATTGATGTAGGATGGCTTCAGTCTCTTGTGTAACCTTTTCATTGAGTTTCTGAGCTTCCTTTGTAGCAGCATGTTCTTGCTTCTTAAGCCTTGCAAGATCCTCTGCATAATGTGACTCATCATCTTGTTCAGTAGCAGAATGATTACCTACAAAATGGTTAGGTGGAAAAGATGGTACAACAATGGTATGTTCATCTGGCTCAGAGTCACATTCTGAGTCATCATCCATGGAACCTGCAGGGTTAGAATTTGGATCTTTGGTACCTGCATGAGGATTAGAAGCATGTCTAGAATAACCCAAATAATCAGTCAAATAATCTAGGTCAAAATACCAAGAATGGCCTTGTCCCTGAGTATTAGGCTGATCTTCAAAAAATCTTAGGTTAAGGGTCTCCTCTATCCTTTTGGCATTCAGATTATAAACCCTATAGGCCTTGCTATGAGCTGAATAACCCACAATGTATCCCTCATCAGCTTTCCCATCAAACTTACCCAGTGTATCAGCAGTATTTAAAATGGTCACTTTGCATCCAAAAGGCTTAAGGTAATGTATGTCTGGAACTTTCCTAGTGAGAAGTTCATAAGGTGTCTTGACATGATGTCTAGTGATGGATACCCTGTTCAAGACATAGCAAGCAGTACTTACTGCTTCAGTCCAAAACATAGTGGGTAATTTGGAGTCTACAAGCATTGATCTTGCTGCCTCAATTAAGGTTCTATTTTTCCTTTCAGCAACCCCATTTTGTTGTGGGGTCCTTGGAGTACTATAGTCCCTTCTAATCCCCTTAGACTTACAGAATTCTATGAAAACAACATTTTTGAATTCTGTCCCATTGTCACACCTAATGCCTTTAACCTTTTTATTAAGCTGGTTTTCAATTAAAGTAATGAATTCTTTCAAAATAGGAGTTGTTTCATCTTTTGTTTTTAGAAAGAATACTGATTGAGGCCAAATGGTCAACCTAATTGACCAGGTGAATGGTCAACAAAGTCAAACAGCCTAGAATCAATCTCCGTGAAAGTATAGGGTTTCCCAGGGTCGTTATGTCCCGACGAGGTGTGGATTGTATTCAAAACGGATTGTGATCGGGTGAATTTGGAAAGGAATAAGGGTTTGAGTGAGTGATGTGATTACACTAAGGAAATACGAATGAAAACGATGTAAACAAACTATATTAACAATAACGCGAAACCTAATTAACCTAAAACGTAAACTGAAAACTTAAAATCAGAAATTGCTTATACGTAAGCAGAAAAATAAGCCAAACGGCTTAAATAAAAGCTATCACTTTATTTATGTTTTTGGGTTTTCTTAATTTAACAAACTACTTTTAATAACGTAACCTAAATTTAAAAACGTGAAAGTTATTTAAATAAAACGCGAGTTAAACTTAAAATAAACGCGAGTGCGCGAAATAAAAAGTGAAATTTACGCTACGCAAACCCTACAAACATGAAAATAATATTTTTACGAACCTAATAATAAAAGAAAATTTTAAGAAAAAGAAAAAATATTTTTTTGACTTTTTAATTATTTATAATTAATTAAAAACTATTTTTACCTATTTAATAATACACTAAAAGTTAAGAAAATATAAAATAAACCTAGAAAAATGAAATTATAATTTTGAAAAATCTAAAATATTATAAAACTAATTTTAAAACAGAAAATATATTTATTACACTATTTATCTATTTATTATTAATTAAATACGAATTATTAATTACTTAAACTATTTTTGATTTATTAAAAATACCAAAAATGCAAAGAAAAATCTGAATCTTTTAGGAAAATTCTAAAATATAATTAGAAACTTATGAAAAATAAAATCTACTGAAAAAGCAATCACAATAAGCAGAATGGGGCAACAAGCAATTGCAAATAAGCACTTAAAAATAAGCAAACAATGCAAATAATTATCAAAAGCTAGAATACACTACAACTAACTTGTATAAGCTTAATTTAACTTAAAACAACAAAAGAAATGCTCAGAATAAGCTAGAACTAGCAAATAAGCAAACTTACAAAGCATAAGCCAAACAGGCCTGAGAGGGTATTTTTGGACCTCAGTGGGGCCCACCTGAGTGATCAGGGGTCCAAGGTGAGAGTTGGTTCAACAAACTGAGCTGGGGGGCTTCACATAGAACCAAGGAACACCCAGTGGGGCCTACTGATGAGACCTGTGGGACCCATGGAATTTAGGCAGATGAGACAGATAAGCCAAACAGGCCCTGAGTGGCACTTGCAGGCCTAAAATAAGCCCTCCTCACAAGATTTTAAGTCCAAGTGAAGAATGGATCCAACAAGTTCACCTGGTGGGCTTTTCAAAGCACCCAAGAGCAAACAATAAGCTCAAGTATTGAGCTTATTGCAGGCTTGGGAAAACAGGCTTTCAACAATGATGAGTGAGATGGTGCAGTGAGATGAGTGGAAGTCACAAGCCAAGAGCTTATCACCTAGACTTCTAGCTTACAGACATTTGTTACAAAGGCAAATGTGAACTCAAACCTACTCAATCAAACTAAATCTATGAATCATTCAAGCTTATGCCAGTTTAAAAACAACAACAGTTTGGTTAAAAGGGCTTGGGTGAGCTTTTGAGGTGTTTACACCACACAAACTACCAAATCAACTAGTAAACACTTAATCAAACATAAACATCAACAATAATTAACTAAGCAATAAAAATTCAACAAGCATGATAAACCAGAAGCAATAATGATACAAGAAATCAACAAGCTTAATTGACTGCTGGTCCACACCAGCAGACTTGGTCCAAAATGGGCAATAAGGAGGGCCAAAATAAGCAAGCTAACAAGCTAATCAAGCCAAACACAGTAAGGATCTAAAAGGACACCCTAACAAACTTCCCAAACCACTAATGATCAAGCAAAGTGATCAAGAACTAAGCTAAATAGGGCCTTAAGAAAATGGACAGATGGTGCAAAAGCCCTGGTGCAGGGCAGGGTAATGAGCAAACAGGTCACTTTGGAGTCAAATCCAAGTGACCAAATGGATTCTACACTGCAAATGCTTATTAACACAGACAAACAAGCTGCCAGAGATTGCACACCAACAAGTTTTATAGATTTCTAAGCTAATATGAAGCCTACAATTGATTTTGAAACTTGTCCCATTTTGACAGTTATGAAAATTGACTTTTTCTCTTTTCTTGAAAATTGACTAAAGTGAAATTAAACTGATTCTAATTCACTAAATAAGCTATAATAAGCTTCAATGCAACTATTTTAAGCAAGCTAGACTGATTTTAATCTAAAATGATGATTATGCTAGACCTAACACCTAACAGTTAAGCAGACAAGGCGCATAAAGTTTATTTTGACTATTTAGTATTCAAGTGACTACACTAATTGCTCAACTAACTAAACTACCACTAATGCAGTCTAAATATGCTAAGAAAACAGCAAGAGAACACCAAGATCACAGGGTACTGACCTAATCCAAACACTCCTACAGGGGACCTGCTTTGGTAATTTTTGAAGTAAGAGAGCACTTTTGGACTAGAACTTAAAGCAAACTCACATATTAAGCTATTCTAAGAGAAAATAAGCAGAAGTGGACAATAAATAAACAGAGGTGTATTGTACATAAGCAATTAACATAAGCAGAATACAAATAAGCTAAATGGCAATATATAAACAAGGAATCATGCAATACTTTGAACTAGGGACTGCTGGAACATAAACTAAGCACAACAAGCAATTCAGAACCTATATAAGCTTAGTTAAACAGGAAATAAGCACTTGAGCAGGTTGATAAGCTATGCTTAAACAAACTTGTAAAAGAGATAAAACCTAGAAGACTTAAAAGAAATGCTTGAACTAAAACTTTTATTAATTAAAATAGAGAGTACAAGCTGAGATTTTTAAGAACTAATAATAAAAATTACATTTTAAACTAATTTTACTCTACAATTAACTACTACTAACTACTTCTAAAACCTAATGCCTTATAATGGCTACAACTTTCTTATTTATACCAAGACTGAATTAGGGTTTCACTTGGCTCCATTGTCCTCTTCTGAGCTTCATCACAGCCCTTGGATTCCAAAATTTGATCTTGGCCATTGATTTGTTTTGGCGGGAAAGATGGTATCTAACCATTTTGGCAGCTTGTATTTGGCATGGGGGTGTGCTTGGAGTATTTGTGGTGGAAAGTGAGGGGTAGGGTGTGATTGGCAGGGGTAGGGTGGTGATGATGTTGTTGGAGATAGCAGACTAGCAGCAGGCTAGGGGGAGGGAAAAGGGGGATGAGTGTTTTTTTTATTTTTTTGCGGTTTGACTTTTTGTTTTGACCCTGGGTTTGGTAATAAACGGGGTAAAGGGTAGGATTATTATTGGTGGTGGGCTGTGGAATTTGATGGGCCAAGGGAAGAGGTGATGGAGTGGGCTGGAAGGTGAGTGGGTTTGGAATTGGTTTTGGGTTTAAAATAATTAAGGGTCCGGTTGGTGTGGTAATATAGCACAAGGACCATATTTGCAATTTAATCAAAACCAAGGGCTGAAAGTGTAATTTGCCAAAAGTAACCATAAAGATCAAACCTGCCAATTACCAATATTTCAAAAACCATTTTTTTTGCATTTTCATTTTTCAAAATTTCCCGGGGACCAAATTTGTAATTTTCCAAACCTCGGGGACTAAACTTGCAATTTTATGAAAAATTCACCCAAGGACTATTTATGATACATTTTGATTTTCCAAGGGCAAAAAATGATTTTCCATCCAAAAATATCCCACCAGGGACCAAATCTGCCAAAATCTGAAGTTCAGGGGCCTTTTATGTCAATTTTGGATTTTGAGGGGTAAAAGTGTAATTTTCTCAAACTTTTTCACCCAAGGACTTATTTTGACAATTTTTGACTTTTCTTTGCCTTGGGTTGACTTTTCTTTCATTTTAAACTTCTAGGGACTAGTTTTGCCAAATTTTGAAACTTGAGGGACTGAAATTGCCAATTGTGCAAACTTTGTTCGTTTTTCATTTGTTTTTAAACATTTTGCATCTAAGACATATAAAACACACTTTTGGGATAAATTGTGCATTTTGATGCGTATTTAGGTGTTTTTGGATGTTTTGGCAGTCCAGATACGATAAAAATGATGAGTGTTTGAGCACTCATCAATCCCCCACACTAAACTATTGCTAGTCCCTAGCAATCTTTTGAGAAAAACTTGATGGATTTTAAACTCTTTACCAAAAGCCATCACTTCTGGAGTAGCCAGGTGTAAGAACTGTGGCACACCTGATAACCGTGTGATTTTGAGCAAACCACCAGCTGTTAACGGATTTGATTAGTCTTTACCAAAAGCCGTTTGCTTCTGGACTAGCCAGCTCTTGATGGAATAGTCAACATCTTGGTGAGCTGATTACCAATTATGGATTTTCCATGGCCTTTACCACAAGCCATAATCTTGCGGGCTAGCCAACTCATTTGTTTTCGGGGAGTTGAGGAACCATACAATTTTGGGCAAATTGCAAGCCATAAACGGATTTGAGATGTCTTTACCAAGAGCCGTTTGCTCCTGGACTAGCCAATCCCTTTTGTCGGTTAGACAAGGCGGACTGATTACCATAAAAAATTTTGAGCTCCAGTGAAATTTTTTTTTAAAATTTTGGTCAAAAACGGGGGTATAAGATAGTAAAATGTGATGAAATTCGCTAGAATAGCGAATACCCCCCCCCCCCCCCCCATACACACTTAGCATGAATATTGTCCTCAATATTCAAAGTCCCGGCTATTATGCCGACTCTTTGAACGTAAAAGGGCAACATTACAAGCTAAGCGTGGAAAACACCATTGTGTTTTTTCACTCTATATGTAACCATAGCATGGGGGACTCCCCCACACTTAGGGTGAAAACCATATAAGCATGCTACTGTTTTTGTTTACCGAGTCGCTAGCTTGACTCGACCCCTAATTTATTTGTCATTGGGGAAGCATGATGTGGAAGAAACGATCTCCATCGGACTTTCATTCAAGATGTTTGGACAAACATTTGAAGCACGTGAAAGTTCCACACCGATGAGATATAATCCCGGCTCAAAATAATGATATATGAAAATGCCGGGATCAAAGATAGTGTCCTCACTCCCGAAGGAGTGAAGAAGAGAAGAAGTCACCCTGTAGGTGAAGAAAAGGAAGAAAATCATGATAAAAAGCATGATTTGATCTTCTTCCTCGAGAAGAGGCTCAATAGCCTGAGTTTGGATTTCAAAAGGTAAGCTCGTAAACAACCCGGGAGGGTGGGAGGGAATTTGCAAATTCTCATGATTGAGAGCATCTCCCCCCGGGTAATCAAACTCCGAAAGAGTCATGATATGATGAGTGAGTTCACCGGAGAACTCCTCATGAAGAGAATCATTCACAAGATGTGAATCTGTGAACTCATGTTCCATTGTGGACTCATCACAATCCTCGTCAAAGATTGAATTATTAGAAATCATAGTGAATTCAGAATCGAATTCAAATATAGGATTGGTGAGAGTCGTATTAAATGTTTCGGGAACAAAGAGATTAACATTCTCTATTGGACTGTCGGGATCAGAAGTGAGTGGTGGATCATGATATAGGAGACTTTCAATTTCTCCCAGATCGGCTTCAAAATCGAGGAGACCATCATCACTTTCGAAGGAAAGTGGATCGATGTGAGTAAGTTCATCAGCGAACTCCTCAAGAAGATGATCAGCATCAGTTTGTGGAACTGAAGCCTCAACATACTCAATGTCTCCATGAGATGTACAATCATCATTAAAATCTGAGAAAGTCTCAAAATGATCGTTTGAACACTCAAGAGGGGAAGGAATATCACACATGTGCTCAAGAGTTCCTTGTGACTCTCTCGGGATTAGGACAAGGATCTCAACACTAGACTTTATTAATTCGTCCGATTCCTTATCAGGAACAGTGTCAAGATGCTCATCCCCCATGATCAAAGAGTGAGTGGGAACCTCGGGTGTGATAGCAGTTGTTTGAGATGGAATCTCAACTGCAGGGATATCAGCTGATGAACTTGATGAAGTTTTATAAAATTCAAGGATATCAAGTGTATCCTCATCATCACTGTCATCAGGAATGAAACAAAACAAAGAGCTAGATCTGGCTGCTTTTTCTCTTGCGATGGATTCCCTTACAGATTTTTCATATGCTTCTTGGGAATTTATTCTAGCAGCCTGCTCTTCAGCAAGCAATTCTTCCATGGATTTTTGATGAGTGTGTCTTTGGGTAAAGTCTTGAACTAAACCCTTAAGCTCATCAACGATGTTCATCATATTTTGCATTTCTGGAAGAAGTGCTTGATTCATATCGTACTGTGGAGGTTGGTCGTAATAAGGTGTGTCAAAATTGTCACAAGGGTATGGATTACCCGTTTGACAATCTGAGCTAAAGTGTGGACCTCCACAGTAATCACAACAGTAAAACTGATGTGGCTGTGAGTCGTATGTGCTAGAGTCATAATTGTTATCGGGAAACTGCTCATAGACAAGCGTGTTTCCCGATTGACAATCAGAACTGTAGTGTGAACCACCACAGTACTCACAACAGTAAAACTGCTGAGACTGATGGTATGGTAGCTGGTGGAATGAATTAGTGGTGTCATGGTAGGAATAGGGATCTGGGTTATAGACAGACCCGTTTCCGGATTCTACCATGCCACAGCTGGGCCAATTGCCACCATTATGAGGATTACCACACCAATGGCAAACCAGAAAGTGTGGATGAGACATAGAAAGAATCAAATGTGTATAGAGGGTGAGGAAATGAGAATCAAAAGGGTAGGAGGGTGAAGAAGGATATTTTTGGGTTTTTGGAAAGACATTTTGTACAAATAGAAGAGAAAATGTTTTTGTGTTTTTTGTGTTCGTTGAAAACTGAGTTTAAAATGTTTTCGGGAATGGTTTTTATGAAAATATACACAAGGATGGTAAATATACAATGGATGTATATCTAGGTTCACTAATACGCAAAACCGTTTAGAAAACGCGCACAACCTCCCCGGCAGCGGCGCCAAATTTTGATTGAGGCCAAACGGTCAACCTAATTGACCAGGTGAATGGTCAACAAAGTCAAACAGCCTAGAATCAATCTCCGTGGAAGTATAGGGTTTCCCCGGGTCGTTATGTCCCGACGAGGTGTGGATTGTATTCAAAACGGATTGTGATCGGGTGAATTTGGACAGGAATAAGGGTTTGAGTGAGTGATGTGATTACACTAAGGAAATACGAATGAAAACGATGTAAACAAACTATATTAACAATAACGCGAAACCTAATTAACCTAAAACGTAAACTGAAAACTTAAAATCAGAAATTGCTTATACGTAAGCAGAAAAATAAGCTAAACGGCTTACATAGAAGCTATCACTTTATTTATGTTTTTTGGTTTTTCTTAATTTAACAAACTACTTTTAATAACGTAACCTAAATTTAAAAACGTGAACGTTATTTAAATAAAACGCGAGTTAAACTTAAAATAAATGCGAGTGCGCGAAATAAAAAGTGAAATTTACGCTACGCAAACCCTACGAACATGAAAATAATATTTTTACGAACCTAATAATAAAAGAAAATTTTAAGAAAAAGAAAAAATATTTTTTTGACTTTTTAATTATTTATAATTAATTAAAAACTATTTTTACCTATTTAATAATACACTAAAAGTTAAGAAAATATAAAATAAACCTAGAAAAATGAAATTATAATTTTGAAAAATCTAAAATATTATAAAACTAATTTTAAAACAGAAAATATATTTATTACACTATTTATCTATTTATTATTAATTAAATACTAATTATTAATTACTTAAACTATTTTTGATTTATTAAAAATACTAAAAATGCAAAGAAAAACCTGAATCTTTTAGGAAAATTCTAAAATATAATTAGAAACTTATGAAAAATAAAATTTACTGAAAAAGCAATCACAATAAGCAGAATGGGGCAATAAGCAATTGCAAATAAGCACTTAAAAATAAGCAAACAATGCAAATAATTATCAAAAGCTAGAATACACTACAACTAACTTGTATAAGCTTAATTTAACTTAAAACAACAAAAGAAATGCTCAGAATAAGCTAGAACTAGCAAATAAGCAAACTTACAAAGCATAAGCCAAACAGGCCTGAGAGGGTGTTTTTGGACCTCAGTGGGGCCCACCTGAGTGATCAGGGGTCCAAGGTGAGAGATGGTTCAACAAACTGAGCTGGGGGGCTTCACATAGAACCAAGGAACACCCAGTGGGGCCCACTGATGAGACCTGTGGGACCCATGGAATTTAGGCAGATGAGACAGATAAGCCAAACAGGCCCTGAGTGGCACTTGCAGGCCTAAAATAAGCCCTCCTCACAAGCTTCTAAGTCCAAGTGGAGAATGGATCCAACAAGTTCACCTGGTGGGCTTTTCAAAGCACCCAAGAGCAAACAATAAGCTCAAGTATTGAGCTTATTGCAGGCTTGGGAAAACAGGCTTTCAACAATGATGAGTGAGATGGTGCAGTGAGATGAGTGGAAGTCACAAGCCAAGAGCTTATCACCTAGACTTCTAGCTTACAGACTTTTGTTACAAAGGCAAATGTGAACTCAAACCTACTCAATCAAACTGAATCTATGAATCATTCAAGCTTATGCCAGTTTAAAAACAACAACAGTTTGGTTAAAAGGGCTTGGGTGAGCTTTTGAGGTGTTTACACCACACAAACTACCAAATCAACTAGTAAACACTTAATCAAACATAAACATCAACAATAATTAACTAAGCAATAAAAATTCAACAAGCATGATAAACCAGAAGTAATAATGATACAAGAAATCAACAAGCTTAATTGACTGCTGGTCCACACCAGCAGACTTGGTCCAAAATGGGCAATAAGGAGGGCCAAAATAAGCAACCTAACAAGCTAATCAAGCCAAACACAGTAAGGATCTAAAAGGACACCCTAACAAACTTCCTAAACCACTAATGATCAAGCAAAGTGATCAAGAACTAAGCTAAATAGGGCCTTAAGAAAATGGACAGATGGTGCAAAAGCCCTGGTGCAGGGCAGGGTAATGAGCAAACAGGTCACTTTGGAGTCAAATCCAAGTGACCAAATGGATTCTACACTGCAAATGCTTATTAACACAGACAAACAAGCTGCCAGAGATTGCACACCAACAAGTTTTATAGATTTCTAAGCTAATATGAAGCCTACAATTGATTTTGAAACTTGTCCCATTTTGACAGTTATGAAAATTGACTTTTTCTCTTTTCTTGAAAATTGACTAAAGTGAAATTAAACTGATTCTAATTCACTAAATAAGCTATAATAAGCTTCAATACAACTATTTTAAGCAAGCTAGACTGATTTTAATCTAAAATGATGATTATGCTAGACCTAACACCTAACAGTTAAGCAGACAAGGCGCATAAGGTTTATTTTGACTATTTAGTATTCAAGTGACTACACTAATTGCTCAACTAACTAAACTACCACTAATGCAGTCTAAATATGCTAAGAAAACAGCAAGAGAACACCAAGATCACAGGGTACTGACCTAATCCAAACACTCCTACAGGGGACCTGCTTTAGTAATTTTTGAAGTAAGAGAGCACTTTTGGACTAGAACTTAAAGCAAAATCACATATTAAGCTATTCTAAGAGAAAATAAGCAGAAGTGGACAATAAATAAACAGAGGTGTATTGTACATAAGCAATTAACATAAGCAGAATACAAATAAGCTAAATGGCAATATATAAACAAGGAATCATGCAATACTTTGAACTAGGGACTACTGGAACATAGACTAAGCACAACAAGCAATTCAGAACCTATATAAGCTTAGTTAAACAGGAAATAAGCACTTGAGCAGGTTGATAAGCTATGCTTAAACAAACTTGTAAAAGAGATAAAATCTGGAAAACTTAAAAGAAATGCTTGAACTAAAACTTTTATTAATTAAAATAGAGAGTACAAGCTGAGATTTTTAAGAACTAATAATAAAAATTACATTTTAAACTAATTTTACTCTACAATTAACTACTACTAACTACTTCTAAAACCTAATGCCTTATAATGGCTACAACTTTCTTATTTATACCAAGACTGAATTAGGGTTTCACTTGGCTCCATTGTCCTCTTCTGAGCTTCATCACAGCCCTTGGATTCCAAAATTTGATCTTGGCCATTGATTTGTTTTGGCGGGAAAGATGGTATCTAACCATTTTGGCAGCTTGTATTTGGCATGGGGGTGTGCTTAGAGTATTTGTGGTGGAAAGTGAGGGGTAGGGTGTGATTGGCAGGGGTAGGGTGGTGATGATGTTGTTGGAGATAGCAGACTAGCAGCAGGCTAGGGGGAGGGAAAAGGGGGATGAGTGTTTTTTTTTTTTTTTTTTTTGTGGTTTGACTTTTTGTTTTGACCCTGGGTTTGGTAATAAACGGGGTAAAGGGTAGGATTATTATTGGTGGTGGGCTGTGGAGTTTGATGGGCCAAGGGAAGAGGTGATGGAGTGGGCTGGAAGGTGAGTGGGTTTGGAATTGGTTTTGGGTTTAAAATAATTAAGGGTCCGGTTGGTGTGGTAATATAGCACAAGGACCATATTTGCAATTTAATCAAAACCAAGGGCTGAAAGTGTAATTTGCCAAAAGTAACCATAAGGATCAAACCTGCCAATCACCAATATTTCAAAAACCATTTTTTTTTTGCATTTTCATTTTTCAAAATTTCCCGGGGACCAAATTTGTAATTTTCCAAACCTCGGGGACTAAACTTGCAATTTTCTGAAAAATTCACCCAAGGACTATTTATGATACATTTTGATTTTCCAAGGGCAAAAAATGATTTTCCATCCAAAAATATCCCACCAGGGACCAAATCTGCCAAAATCTGAAGTTCAGGGGCCTTTTATGTCAATTTTGGATTTTGAGGGGTAAAAGTGTAATTTTCTCAAACTTTTTCACCCAAGGACTTATTTTGACAATTTTTGACTTTTCTTTGCCTTGGGTTGACTTTTCTTTCATTTTAAACTTCCAGGGACTAGTTTTGCTAAATTTTGAAACTTGAGGGACTGAAATTGCCAATTGTGCAAACTTTGTTCGTTTTTCATTTGTTTTTAAACATTTTGCATCTAAGACATATAAAACACACTTTTGGGATAAATTGTGTATTTTGATGCGTATTTGGGTGTTTTTGGATGTTTTGGCAGTCCAGATACGATAAAAATGATGAGTGTTTGAGCACTCATCAAATACCCAGCAAAACCTGCTAAAATCATCTGTGATAACCAGGCAGAAGTACTTATGATCAATACTTCTGATAGGAGTTGGACCAAAGAGATCCATGTGCAGCAACTGAAGAGGTTCTAAAATGGTGCTCACAGCTTTGATGGCTTTATAAGAGGCTCTGTGTTGCCTCCCCTTGTTGCAAGCAATACAATTGTGTTCATTGGTGAAGAGTTTAGAAGGAAGTCCCTGAACAAGACCAAGTTTAGACAACTTGTTGATAGTCTTGTAATTCACATGAGCCATTCTCCTATGCCACTTGGTAGATTCATCCTGGGAAGCTTTGGCCACCAAACATGTTAGATCACCTTCTGGCTTGACATCATTAAGATTGAATGTGTACAAGTTGAAGGTTCTAGGAACTCTCAGCAAAATAGTTGTGTCTTCTGGAAGTTTGAAGTCCTTGGAGAGCACAAGACGCTCATCTTCAGAGAAGAAGACCTTATTCTTAGTGTCACAAATTTGTGATACAGAGAATAGATTAAAATGCTTCAGTTCCTTCACATAATAAACATTTTCAAAATCTAACAAAGGTGTCTTAATAGTTCCTTTCCCAGTAATTTTGCCATCTCCACCACCAAAAGTTACACTGCCTCCTCCTTCTATGGGCACAAAGTCATGCATCTTGTCCTTGTTCCCTGACATACTTCTAGAACAACCACTATCAACAATACCTACTTCAGTACTTTTCAAAGGATGATCCTACAACAACAACAAAAATATACAAAAGTTAGTACACATTGGAGACTCAAGTCATTGCTGACTTGAGCCTGCCTTGTGGATCATTAGTGATAGGCCATGTAGATGTTTTAGATCCACCATTGTTCTTGGGCACTCTAGAATCGTTAGATATGTTAATGTAATCAATAACACACTAATAGACAATCTCTGTAACTTGTATTTTAAAGCGGAAACAAACACAAGTTTAATACTAAGAACTCTTGATCCTTTATGGATCTTTTAATAACAATGAAAAGTGATTTCTAAAAAACGTTTATCAATACATAGTCGTGTGTTCCTTTTATACACAAGGAACCCTAAACCGTTTCCCAAGAAACGTATATTCTAAAACTTTTAAAAGATATGCATTATCATTTCCTAAATAAACTCATGCATATCCAAACTATATTACATAAAATACGAAAATACTATATCCGCAAAAACTAATAATGTTGAAACTAGTCTTTAGCAGATACACCGCTTCAGCAGGAACCAGCTCTTCAGTAGTATCCTTCAGCAGAATTCTTACTTAACAGAATTCCCAACAAAATCCTAAACTATTACAGTACCAATTGTTTCAAATGCATAATCATCAATAAATTGTTCAGACATAACAGATATCAAGAAAGATCGCTGGGGAGGAGGACCAAAACGGTAGTCATAGCCAGGAGGGAGGTGTCATGTGTACCCGTAGGGAGGGTAGTCTGTCTCACGACCAGGGAATGGGTCAATCTGCAGGTGGGGCTCGAGCTGATCACGGGTAGAGAGGTGCTGCATCTGGCGAATGGTATGATCATACATCCAATCAAAGCGCTGGTCAGTGGTGGTCCGCCATGCGTCCACCTGAGCCATCCAGGCCCCCTGGTGTGCCTGCCAGTCTCCCCGACTCATGTGTCGGTAGTAATCAGTTGTCCCCTCCTGATAACCCTCAAACTGATGCTGCTGGGGTGCTCCCTCATCATCATCATCATCCTCATCATCGGGTCCCCCTGCCGCATACCAATCATAGGCCCCATTCCCCCGCAGCATCACGATGCTCATCTGCCTGAGGGATTTAGCCCTCACTACCCTAGAAGCCCCACAGTCGCTCAAGTATCCCATGATCGGGGGAGTAAGAAGATCATAGGAACGAGCCAACCGGGTCACGAACATCCCCCCATACACCTTATCGATATCCCTCTCACCCACACTGGTCCTCAAATAACTAGCTACCCAAAATGGGATGTTGCAGTAAACATCCGCTGAAAAGTTGGTATACAGGTAGAAAAGATTTGAAGCAGTGACACGGTGAGTGGTGCCATGACATCCCGACAAGCTGTATGTGATACATCTGTGGACCAACCTGACCATGGGGTCCCTGATTGATGCTGCCCCAGTAGTCGAGGTGTACACCCCATCCCCGATAGTTGGCCAAAAAGTGGCGCACCTCATATCGCTCCTCAAAGTCTCCCCATGCAGCAACCTCTGCATAAAACCTCCCTCAACAGCCTCCTCCCTAGTATACAAACCTATCCTCCACCCAAATTCAGTAACCGAACATGATCGAACCTCCCCTCCTAACCTAAAATAGATAGTGGTACCCCCCATGTCCTTCCTAGCCTCAGCCTGATCAAAGTGGAAGGTCGCAAAGAACTCCCTCACCAACTCATTATACACCGTCTCTCTCATCCTAAACATCCTCTCCCAGTGAGGACCCATGAACCCATCAGTGTGGATCCTCCCCAGAAACGCAGCCTCCAACCCTTGGGACCTAAGAAACTCCCAATCAATCACAGCACCAGCATCAATGTGGTGATTACAAAGCTCCGCAAACTTAGTGGTAGCGGCTACATTGTCGAATTCGCCCCAACTATGGACCAATTCCCCGTAGTTAACTCTTTGGGATCTAGAGGAGCTGCCACGATGTTGTCGAGATCGCTTGCTCATTTTCCTAGTGGAGATTAGTCACGGAAGATCTCGAATTGGAGGATGAGGATTCGGAGGTGGAGCAGCAATTTGGGTGAGATTTGTGGGGTATGAGTTGAAAGTGATAGAGTTTGGGTTATTATTGCTGAAATAGCGAGGTGACGGCGTCAAGAGTTACCATCTGACGCCGTCAGATGCCCGTATGAGGTGTAAAAAGAAGTAATTCCACATTTAGTCCCTGCACTTAGTGCGAATAGCTAAACACGAGTAGGAACTATGAGTAGCTATCCCATTAATGAAGTCCACCAGGGTCGAACGTTTCATTACTGTCACGGAAAGAGGTGTGGTTGTAGAAAGGGGTGGGTGAGGTTTTTGTTAAGTCGTAACCTTCGCACGGGGTCACTGGTGGGTGCAAAGAGGTGTTGTTCCATAGAGGGTCTCAAAACTGTGGTGTTTTTGAGGTGCAACCTCTTCACACCTGGTTTAAAACCAAAAGAACGTCTCTTGCACAAATTTGGGAGCGTGGTATGCAAGCATCCAACGAAAATGTTATGAAATTGTGAATTCTTCTCTTCGTGAGGATGCTTGCAAAAGTAGGGGTGATTGACGGTGAAGCACTTGGGGAAGATTTCCCGTTATCCTCTTGGTCAAACACCAAAGGAGTTGAAACCTCGAAGACTTTTTCGATTTTTCTTGGTTCGGATTTTTCCTTAATCTTCTCTTTGATCCTTGATATAAATTTGTCAGCCAAATCCATAAAAGCATTGCGAGTACTTTCCATGCGTGCTTCTAGGTGCTGGATTTGTTTTTCCTGATTATTCATGAAGGTTACCATTATCCCTTCGAACTCCTCTTGTCGTAAAGGTTCAGGAAAATTATGGTTGATAACCGCGTTCCTACGTAAATTAGGATTCCACACGGTTTCAGCAGTAGGTTTCTCAACTCTCATTAATTCTTTTACCTGCTTCTCGATACTTCCTAATAACTGCTCTTGGGTGGCGTGTGCGTAATCAAGTTTTCCCTTGCTTGAAAACATCGGGTCCTCCCATCCTTCTTATTTGTATTGTGCCAACCCCTTAAGAACTTTCCAGCATTCGCCAATGCTAAGTCTGTTTAGCCTGCCCTTGGCTGCGTAATCTATAGCTCTCCTTGTTTTATAGTCAACTTTATCGTAAAAGATTTGAATCTGGAGCCATGGTTCAATGCCATGATGAGGGACTTTTCAGAGCAGGTCTTTATATCGAGTCCATGCTTCGTAAAAGGTTTCACCTTGACGTTGCTGGAACATCAAGATGTCATTTCTAAGCTTGGCAGTTCTCCCCGGTGGGAAAAATTGAGCAAGGAAACGAGTGGTGAGATCATCCCATGTGGTGATGGATCCCGCGGGTAAATGTTCAAGCCATTGGCTAGCTTGATCACGTAGAGAGAATTGGAATAGGCGTAATCGGGTTGTCTCTTTAGTTGCAACATCTAGGTCTATGGAATCTACGATTTTGAGGAAGTCCTTGAGATGTTGATTTGGATCTTCGGAACAAAGTCCATGGAATGAACATCCGCTTTGCACCAACCGAATGGTGTCGGATCGCAAGGGGGTCACATTGGCTCCAGTGAGCTCAATGGTGTTTCGATAGCCTTGGTGGCTAGGTCGGGAATACTCTCCTAAGGTTCGGGGCCTAAGAGGTTCTAGTGGTGGGTTTTGTTGTGGTGGGATGACGGGTTCAAAAATGTTCCCATCGTCCATGATGTCGGGTGGTGAAGAGTTACGAACAAAAACACAAAGAAATAAGATAGACTAAAGAGAACCTAAAAATAAAAATAAAATCTTACTAGAAAGGAATCTAGCAAGTAGACCTAATAAAAAGAGATTCTAACCTAGACAATAACTATTCCCCGGGCTGCGGCGCCAAAAACTTGATGCGTGGGAATTGCACCAGGCTTTACCTCTCGAGGGATCTCGAGAAGCTTACAACCCCCACCAGGCAGTGTACCTGATCGATGTAGTATAGTATAATGACAAGTACCGGGGGATTGATTGTTTAGCTAGGAATAGTGTTGCTAGGATTAGAAAACCTAAAGATTAAGTCTAGAGATGAGGGATGATTCTTTTTGTATTTTTATATTTTTTAGAAAGCAATTTAAAATCTCAGGATTTAAGGATTTGGGCGGAATTAGTTGCTAGTCAACTAACCCAATACTAAGATGCAATCAAAATAAAATACTAAAAATGAAATTAAACTAATATTAACTAAGGTTGTGAGCAATAAGTGGGAGAAATGTGTTTACTTAGATTTCACTACTCCCTAGATATCTTTTACACGCCAATTACTTGTTATAGTTGCGTGGATGACGGATTGTATTCCTTAATACCATTCATGGGGTGGCGTACTTAACTCCCCAATCCTATGAGTACCTAATTCACTCCTATGTCGAGCCGGCTAAGAAGCTCCTAACATGGGATCTTTAGAATTTACTCATGCATTAAATACAACCAATAAAACCTAGTACACATCGGTTCATGTTTCCTAAGACGTTCAAGCATGTTACCAATTGGAGATCTGCCAGTTTTCTTAAGCCTAACATTGAAATCATTCATCCAATACAACCATAAACAAGTAATCAACACATAATCAACATCTAGGTTTCATTAGATCTAAGCAAACACAAGATAGATCTAGCCTAACATGGTGGAATCAAGACAAGCACAAGATATAGACAACCAACACATAGACATATTGATTGAATTAAGAGAAGACTTATCTTAATTACACATGTAAGGGTTCAAGGGCTGAAAACCCTTGAAAAAGCTGTAAAATTCATACAAGGTTCGGCCTTAGGGTTTCTCCAAACTTGTTCCTCCCTAATGAATGAAAATTAGAAAACTATATATAGATTTTAGAGGGTGACGGCGTCAAGAACAATTGTGTGACGCCGTCATCTCGCCGCCAAATAGTTCCTCGGACTGCCTAGATCTGGGTCTGACGTCGTCATGTTTACACCTTATGCAGGCCGTCATGCATTTAACTCTTGACTCTCTACTTGTGATGCCTTCACGTTTTTACTGGGTCGTCATGGGATTTACTCTTGACGCCGTCATCTCTTTCCTCTTGACGTCATCATGCACTGTTTCCAGCATGGAAAATTAAGTCTTTGGCGTTTTCTTCACTTTTATGCTCCAAAAACGTCCGAATTGCTTCCTTTTCCAAATTTCTCTCCCAAAGTACCTAAAATCACAAAAGGAACGATTTAGGGTAATATTTGATCAAATAAATTCAATTCCGGGCTTAAATGACCCCCTAAAAGTGGTTCATTTTTTGCCTCATCATCCACCCAATGACAAAGGAATCCGCCTTGACTACTCTCTAGTTCCTCACATCTTTGTCCCTCTTAGTGGTAAGAGAGTATCTAAGACCAAAGGAAAACGTCTTAGCTCTCCCTCACCTTCATCTTCATCTTCATCAATGAGTGATGACGATGGTCTTCCTAACTCTAAACTAGCTCCTCTAGAATACCTTCAACAACTTCCCGCCATCAAAAATGAGTCCGAAGAATTCAAGCAAACAAAAGAAATGTGGAAATGCATTGGAAGGTACATTGGAAAGATGAAGAAGAAGTTGGACCGCTTGTGAAATGAGTCTTTAAGGGGCGTTTGGGATAATTAAGTCTTAGAACTTTGTAGTCGTTAACTATGTGGTTTATGTTATTTTATACTTCTATGCTCTATTAGTATTGTTGGACAAATGTATTGGTTTAACTATTTATGCAGGATGACGACATTTGAAATGTTGTCAAATTGTCTAGTTTATGAAATTTTCACTAAGTATAGTGAGATTTGCTAGCCTCCGGTCAAAGTCTAATGGTAAGAGTGTTTCTACATTCATTTTTTGCATTTCCTAATCAGTTATACATTAAATTTTAAGTTCCAAGATTTTTTGGAAAATTTAGATTTTGTCTCGACCCCGTAAAACCTGTTCTGCCTCGTTTTTGTGCTTTGGCGGAACTGGCAGAACCAAATTCTGGGTTCCGCCAATCAATTTTCTTGGTAAACCCAGTTTAGCCCAACGGAACAGACGGAACCCAAAACAGGGTTCCGCCCGTGTTTTCGCTGGGTTCCGCTGTTCATGTGCAGATTTTTTTATTTCCTTAAATTAAAACTTTCTATAAGATCAAATCATTTTATTTAGTGAGAAACATCTTCCCTAACTTCCAATAAACATATTAGGGTCAGTTTCATCCATTAAAACAAATAGGCAACCACTTCCCGCCAAAATTCAAATTCAAACATACTTTACCCAAGGCACCCTCCTACACAAAGAAAGAAACCCTTTTAAAGGTTCCATGAAATCCATGGAATATCTAAACCAAATCATTTGACATGACCACATAGCATTTAGTGTATATCTTGGTCATCTCACTCCATCAAACCTTATTGGCCTGACTTCTAGTGAAGTGACAACATTCATAGCCCTTCCAAATTATTACAAACCTCCATCTTTGAATGGAAGAACATCAAATACAAACACACTTTTCGACACTCTCCAACTCTATAAATTAGTTCATCTTGGATGGTTTGTAATCACATCTCACCATCAATCTCTTACATCTTTGTCATCTCCTTAACATCCTTGTTTCACCATGACTAAGTCAAACCACTCATCACCACCATCTCGACCCATTAGAAGAACCGCTAGGATTAGTGTTAAACCGTGTTGCTTCAACACCAAAATCAACTTAAGTTCATCATCGTCGGATGAAACACCCCTCATCATCTCATCACCAATTCATAGCGAAAATTTTCTTGACCTTGTAACTCCTACATCATCTCATAGATCACAAAGTGTCGCAATCACTTCACCACCAACAAAATCAACTTTTGATCCAACATCACCATCGGCACCAACTCAACCATCAAAATCACCATCATCTCCAAAATTACCCAAGAGTGAACCCGTGGAACTTTTTGGTACGACACCATCATCACCACTTTCACTTCATGTAGGTTTGGAAAATCTTCCTCAAAGATCGCTTAATCCACCAACAATAGAACCGCAACCACTTGAATCTCCATCATCTCAACCATTCAAAACTCAATCACCACCACAACCACAACCAATGTTGGTACATCCCATTCATAACAACACCCATGGTCCTCCATATGAAGAACCTAATTTCCAAAGAAACAATTAACCTCTAACTCAACCACCACCTCAAGAACCTCAATGTAAATCACAACACCTTGAATCCTTGTTTTCTTCATTTGAGGAAATAAAGGAATCCTTATGGAATGATTCACCTAACACAAACCAACAACCAACTAGTATTCCACCACCACCACAATCAACCACAAATCCAATCTTACCTAATCCTCATCATGGTTGTACGCAATGTGAGCGAACAATCCAAATTTGTGAAAGCATAAAATTCATGCTTCATCAATTTCAAGATGAAACCCGCTTTGTCATCCAACACATTATCAATAGTCTAAACACTCAGTCTCATCCTCATCAACCATAGCCCTTAACTTAGGGGGATGTTTCTCATCAAGGACAATGTTGGTCCTTTTATAGATATAGGATTTTTTAAGTTACCTTTTCATCTTTATATTTCTAAAAGTAGGACGGAAGTTTTCATCTCTTGTCTTTGACTTTTACAAATCCAAATTTTACTTGGAATGACATCCTTTCTACTATCTTGTTTGCATTGTTGGATGATCATATATAAGTTGAGAGTGTAATTGCTTATATTCTCATTTTATGGCTACAAGAGTTATCATGTATCATTATCGTCAACTAATTTTTTTTGTAGGTTCAAGATCCATGTATCCTTTCTTGGCACTCCATTTAGGGGGAGTATTTTCCAAGGGAGAGCATTTGCATCATTCCACTATGCAACTCTTCTTTTTGTTTCGACAAAAAAGGGGAGAAAATATATTTAAACTTACAAACTTAAATAGATATTCATCAATTAAGTAAAACAAGTTTAAATACAAACTTTCATAGACTTAACACTAGATTTAGTGATTTACTTAAAAATAAAGTTTATCTTTTGTCATCAACAAAAATGGGGAGATTGTTAATACAAATATCGCATAAAAACGTTATTAATATTTTACGATCTTTGCTAAGTTTTGTTAACGACAAAGTATAAACTTTAGTTTTTAGTAGAACATGATTCTAGTTTTAGTCATGTATAAACTAGACTTTAGATTTCATATTAAATATAAACATTGTTATATTTCCTAAGATAGAAAATGTAACATGACATAATGGCATGCATCATAAGCACTTATGGTAAGGTTACTATTCTTGGATGTGACTTTCCATAAGACTTCTTACACATTATAGAAGGTCTCTTACTCTATCTATTATGTGTTTGACTAAAAGTAACTTGATGTGACATTGCTAGATATAGAAAGATTTCTTGAAGGCTTTGACTGTCATACACTGGCAGAACCCTGGGGTTACAAGGGCGGAACCCTTCTTTGGGTTCCGCTGGATCTGCTAGTGGTCTGGTTTGTTTGGCTATTTATACCAAGCCACTTGCAAGAAATCTCTCATCACTTTAAGCTATAGAATAGATACATACTCTCATTTATCTTATCTATCTCAGTAGCAACTCACTTGTGTGATTCTCTTATGCAGAAAGGAAGTTCACAAGTTCATCCGAGAAGTTACAAGTATTCAACAGAAGTTGCAAGACTTGTTAGCTTTGCATTGTGTAAACTCTTAGAGTTTATACTTCATTTGTATCTTGTATTGAAGTGATCGGTTTGTATTTTAGGCCTTAAAATACATAGTGTGACGGGAGTGGTTGTACCCTTGTAAAAGAACTCGACATCTAGCTTAGTGTCGGAAATGGTGGATAGGCGACGTTAGGTTGGTTCTACCTTGAACTAGGACCCGGTATTTAGCTTTGTACCAGATAAAGTGTAAGCGACGATTGTAGAGGTTTCTCCACCTGTGAAAGGAGCTTGTTGACTAGTGCTTAAACTCTTGAGTTGGAAACTCGAGGCGTGGAGTAGGGCAAGGAAAAAGAGTCCTTGTAGCCGAACCACGATAAACAATCGTGTTGTGGTTTGATCGTTTCTTTCTTTATACTTGCACTTTATATATTGTCCTGTAGTTTAGATCTTTGATCAAACGTAAAGTTTCAAAAGATAATTAACTTAAAAAGCGGTAAACTATTCAACCCCCTTTCTAGTTTTCCACAGTAATTTTTTGTTTGTGTGATGTTTAGGGTTAAAAAGAGAATGAGGTTGTTTAATTTGTATTAAATTTGATAGCTTGATTGTAGAGGTTTTGATAATTATTAGTGAACTGGGATTATTTATGTGATTTATGATTAGAGTTTAATGTTTTAATGTGTTTTTGCTATTTCAGTTTTCATGTAAAAAGGTTAAATTTGTAAGGGTTTTGTGGATTTTGAGGATAAAAGAGGATAAAAAGTGTTTCTACTCTTAAAATTACCAAATTCATGATGGTCTTTGAAATATTTGTGTTGTTAGATCATGTATATGACTCTAATTTTTTTTCATGAATATAGAATGAAAGAGTTTATGGCGCACATAGCTTAAAGGATCATAAAAATATCGGGTATTAGTGGTCTTTTGTCATCTTTTACGCAGCATGCTTACCACCTAAAGATAAAGATTTAGCATCACTTACACTTACGTCTCAATTGTGAATGCAGTTAGAAACAAAGATGCGTGGCAAGTTCTTATGTGAAAGCAGGATTTGGTCAAAGGTTAATACCTGATATCTTTCTTTAAACCATATTTTCCAATAATCTATTGTAGTATATTAGAAAATTATATTCTTCAATTTTTCTCTTTTGGCAGCTTATGGAAAAATGCTTGCAAGATGAGGTGGTAATAAACAGGGGCGACTCGATGATTGTGGTGATTATGAAAACTACAAAGGGGCGGTGTTGGTCCGCTACATATGTGCAACACCATGGATTGTATAAACAAGAGTTTGAGCAAATGAAAGTAACTTATATTTATTAAAGATATGTACATGGTTACACGATCTTGACCATGATCAACTAATAATACCCATTTGTACATTACGAGTGTAATAGTCATACTAGAGGTTGAAGGTGAAGACTTTTACGAGAGATAGTTGTGGAATATTATCTCTAGTAATGACAAATGCTTTTCTTCAAATTATAAAGAGGTGGATTCCACTTAGAAGAGAAAGTGTGTTCTAGAGGTGGAATCGTTACCTATTACTACTACTAACCTCCCTTTTATAGACAAAGGGAGATATACTGTTAGTAGTTACAAGAATAGTAATAACCAAACTATAAGCAAACTGGTAGTTAAGGTACACGTGCACTTTGTGTGGCTAGGGTTGCTTTGCTGTGCTGACATGTGTAAATGCAAGTAGCTTTCCCTGCTCTCGATGAGTCCTTATCTTCCTAAGGGTTTTCACTGCTCTCGGTCTGGTTATCAATTCGGTTCGACTTTTTCGCCGTTCGATCAAGGGCGGAGCTTAGTGAGGATCAGGAAGGGTCCCGGCCCCCTAGGCCTAAGCCTGTTAGTGTATTTTTTTCACGATTTCATGTGTTAAAAAAGGTTATTTATTTATTTATTTATTTTTTTCATCTCGGCCCTCCCATCTAATGTTTTTCCGGAAAATTTTTTGTTGCGGCCCTCTCACAAAATTTTTTTAACTCCACCACTGCGTTCGATTTTGGTTTTCGGTTTGTGTGGGTATTACTCGAATTCTAAACACCCTTATTTATTTATTTAATTTTGAGCATTGCTAAAACCTCCTATAATATTTGTATATAGTATATATTTTTTACAAGTGAACACTGAACACCCGTATTTGATTGTTTCAAAATCATGTTAGAAAATTCACAACACGCGCCTTGGGGGTACAAATAGTTAAATGCATACAATTTCATTGAAATGACCCTTCCCCATTCATCATCGTGAAACAAACACAGGTATGTTTTCTCAAACATCATTCACCCCTATCAATTACATCTCATTTATTTTGCTGCTTGCAGTTATCGATATTAGATTCTACTCTTATTATTATATATGTCTATTGGTGATACTTTTAACTAATTTTAGGATTCGAGTTGTTTGACTTTTGATTGTCAACTCATTGCTGACTTATTATTGTTATTATTGGATTTTGATGAATATCAAAACATGTGTTTATGTAAATTGTAATATATGATTATCATATGTGATTATAGTTATACAACTACAACCTTGAAGTGGTCACGTAAACCTCCTGAAAAGGGAGGGCTTTACGTGGTTTGAGTCTGTGTGGCGCTGAGTTCAAACCCCATGGATTAGTCGGCCAAAAGGTCGGAAACCATGGTTACCAAAAAAAAAAAAAAAAATCAAGTATTTAACATATGGTTGGTTATTGGGTAGTATTATGTGATTATATGTTATAATCATATGATACTTGGTCTTCATAACTGTTTGTAACTGCTGTGATCACAAGTTTTAATGTTACGAGAAGTTGTAACCATTAATAACTTCGACCTCATGGGTCATCTATATATGAAACAAATCAACGCCAATTGGGACGCGCTCACATAAGAAAAGTGAATATTTCTTGTATTCCTCTACCCGGAACAAGAAAGTAACCTGTGTGAATTATCTCAAGGCTTAACTTGTGATACCCAAGCAATATAGGATCAAAAATTTTGCTTTAGGAAAGTGCGAATAATTACATGATTTACAGGTTACTAAAATAATCACCCTTGTTTGATAAAACCTGAAATTAACCGATGATTATTCCTTAAATTTTTTTGTTAAAATTACAAATCTTAGTAGCTCCAAAGTAGTAAAAAGATGTGTCGCTAGCTTAGCTATGGGGGTTGTTATATACTTGGATTAGTTATCTTGTTTATGCATTAAGAGTCATAGCCACTTAAGTTAGTTACTTAGAAAGATATGTATATATCGGTTGAATGGGAACACTGAAATGTGACCCGGACCACCAACCTTGTTAGTTTAGCATAAAGCATGTATGTAGGCATTAGTTCAGTTATGTAACCATTTGTATGAATATTTTTTACTTTGATTTGTAACTAAACTTTATGAATTTGCAGCTTTTGGAGTCAACGACATGATAATGATGGTTTAGCACAAGGCCAAGAAGTGACGAAATGATGAAACAAAGATAAATCATGGAAAAGGTTGATTTCACTTGAAAGGATCCGATATATATACATAAATTCAAGTTTTGATCAATCTGAATTGGGGAGAGAATGGATTCTGATAAGAAGAAAATGAATGTAGAAAGCGATAGGTTAAGCAACTTGCCAGATGATCTTATACATAAAATACTCTCTTTTAATGACACCGTAGATGCTATTGGAATGAGTTCTTTGTCATCTAGATGGAGGTACATCTGGAAATCAATGCCTTGTCTCGATTTCTCAAGTGATGATTTCTCTACGTTGCGCATGTTCTCTAAATATATTAAAAATGTTCTCTCTGGCCGCGATAATGAAAGAGATGTGTCTTCTGTCAAGCTTAAATTTCGCGGAAAGTCTAGCCAAGTATTTGTTAAAAAAATTCTTAACTATGCATTCTCTCACAATGTCCAACAACTGACTGTTATATGGTTGATTGATAACAAAATTGACTTTCCGCTTTCTCTTTTTAGCTCTCAGTCCCTCAAACATCTCACTTTGAAAAAGATCTATTGTGGGTCTCATAGGGGACTATACAGGAAGGATTCCATTACACTTACATCAATGTGGGAGCTTCCAGCTTTAACAACATTGCATCTTGATGGAATCACATTGTCTGATGAGAATGCTGATATTATCTCCAAGTGTTTGAACTTGAAGAATCTCACGTTAAGTGACTGCACAATGATAGGATCGAATGGTTTCAATATATGTCATTCTCAACTATCTAATCTCAAGATTGAAGATATAGATGGCACAGTGAAGTATGTGCGTATTGTGGCCCCTGAACTCAAGAATCTCAGTATTAAAGGATTGTCAAGGGAGATTCAGATTTCTGCGCCTGACCTTGTTTACTTGCTTCTCGTAAATATCGATATAATGAATTTCTCCGCCGATGATTTCCATTCTTTGGAGAAGGTCGATATCTGTATTAGCAACTTATTCAATACAGATCCTCATAAAGTTGTTGGTCTGCTTCAATGTCTACACAGTGTCAAATCACTTACACTTAACTTGGAAATTCTTGAGGTATATATCTGTTGGTCCTTAAGTTATTCCCTCTTAATTCTCAAAAAAATACTTTTGCGTTTTCTGTATAAAATATATGAGAGGGAGGGAGTGCGGTTTGTAATCTTCACCACTCTTTTAATTGTAAAAAGGTTACAAGTTCTCACACGGTATAAGTTTCTCTTCACAATGAAAGGTGTTTGAAAGTTTTGCCTCACGTTCTCACCATAAGAGAGTTTAATCACAATATATGGTGAGACAGTCATCGTGAAGCTACCCTTATGTGTATATGCATATATATATATATATATATATATATATATATATATATATATATATATATATATATATATATATATATATATATATGTATGTATGTGTGTGTATGTATAGACACAGGTGAAGAGTCAATAAATGTTGTTGTTTCTGTGTATTTATAAATTTTCTTTTTATAATAAATGTTGCAGCTTCTTTCGTCATCTGTTGAAGTAATCTCACATCAACCTTCTCCGTTTGCCAACTTAAAGAGTTTAAAGATTTATCCAAAAAGGGTAGCTAAGTGGGAGCTTCCAAAGGAGATAGTAGATGTGTCTATCGAAGTCAAAAACTATTTGCTGGACGGTTCTCCAAGTGCCGCCTTTACACTGATTTCTCGTGAGGTATTTGCACCAGAAAGTATATTCGTATCTGCCATGTACCGTACTTACTTCTTTAGATAGTAAGGACCATTATGGAAGCAATTAGCATAAGACGTTAGTCTCTCATGGTAGGTCTTTATTCCTTGATGGGTTTGAAATCAGGTTCATTTACAATTTATATTGCTTCACATATTTCATATGGCGCAGAAGCATGATAAATCTTTTGCTCACGTGGTATGTTTTGGGACCTCTTTCCTTACTTGTGGAGTAGGATTGGAGTATAAGGCACTTCATTTTAACCTTTCTTTTTCCATATTCAAGTGTGTCCAACCCATGTTAAGAAGGCATTAATGAACTTTAGTTGAGCACCAAAGGTGACAGACCTATCCAGAATACTTGTCGAACAGTCCAGTGTCTTCTAGTTAAGGACACTCCTAGAGTCCTAGACCTGACGTAAGGCTGGTCTATCTAAAATTCCAAAGACAAGGGCAACAACCTAAATAACCACTCCTAATGGATATGCACTATTGTACAGGCCTCACATTTTTTAACTCCTTAAATGTTTCCTTTTTACTCTGACATGTGAATATGTGAACTTTTTTAAATATTTTTCAGTGATTTCTTAGTGATGTAAATGTAAGGCCTCGTTTCACAACATTTTAGGAAGATTTTTGTTATAAGCAATGTACTTTCATAATTTTCTCCAAAGATATCTACGTTTGATAATATTTCGGGAAATAAAGGATGTTGCCTATGATGGAAGTGAATAAAATGATCGCACAAAACCATAATTGGTGTAAATATCTATTGTGTGGATATAACCCTTTTAGGATACCATAATTTGTGATAGTTAAAAATTGTCTAGTTGTTTTTCTTATGTTTTGAGTGTGCAAAAATAGATTGCAGCATCCCTTGTGCATAAACATTTATTCGTATATACTTTTATGTTTGTTGCGCTTATGCTTATATATGCTTTCATTGTTACATATGCTTCTATTCTTATTTCTGATCATGATGCCCTTACCCTTTCTTCTCGGTCTGGCACACACATATGTATACTACACACACTCTTGCCGGAGGTCTTTCTTGAAGCAGCCTCTGATTGGTTATTTTTGTTGTAACCATCATAGCTTTTATGCTAAGTGAGGGATAAAGCATTTCCAATTGACCCGATAGTTGCTCCTGTATTCTGATTATCTATAGCTATTATTTTTGACAGTCTTAGCATGGTTTTTTTTTTTTTTTTTTTTTTTTTTTTTTTTTTTTTTTTGGTTTAGGAAATGATACAATGAAATTGAAGTTGTTTGTTACAGGGGGATGGTTTTGAAAAAATGCATGTGGTTGAGCCTATGCACTAAATTTCTAAAATATGTACTCCCTTGGGTTTTCTTCAAACTCTACTGTATCATGCAGGAGACTATAGCAGAGAGGAATGCCACGTTAGCAAAAAAACATATGGCCGAATTACGGGTGCTTTTACAGGAAGAGAAAGCTAATATGAAGGCCAATACGGCTCAAATGGAGGAAGGGAAGACACAAGTTGAGAACCAACTAGAAATTGGTGCAAGCATAGCACACATCAAGAGCTGTTTCAGAGACTTCAGTGTGCAGATTGAGCAAAGGAAAGCCAAGGCTTTTTCTATTATTTATAAGTTGGAGAGCATTGAAGAATTACTGACAAAGCTGCCTACATCAAACAGGGCCATGATTCAACCATGTTTTTCTAGTCTGTGTGCTGAGGCTAACATTGTCATAAGTAAATTAACAGATTGTATGAAGATCCATTGTGATGACAGTCGAAGCCGTTTAAGTACATGCTTTGATGAACTTGCTACTTCCTTGGAGCCGTCTTCTTAACTAGCCGGAAGCTCTTGATTTCACTTATAGTCCCAAATGATAATCATAATCAAAATGCCAAGTGTTGGTATCATATATCCGTCTGTTTTGATTTCAATTGGCCTGTTTCTTTTGTTATTGCTTTGATGCAATAGCCAACGACCTACTTATGCAATGTGGATTGTAAAAATAAACTTGTGGCACTTACAAACTCAATTACAATACTGAGTGATGTGTTTTTGCTGCTATCATGCAGAGTTGTTGATCAAGTGATTTGGGTTGTAATCTTGTAATATATCTACAGTTGATGTTTACCGCAGAAACAAGATTCGGAATGTGACTGGAAAAAGTTACGTGCATTATCTTTGTATCCACGGTAACACTTCTTAATACATAGATATTGTGACATTAATACATCATATTGTATTGATCATACACAGTTATACACTCAGGCTATTGATCATATATAGATTTATACACTCACATTCATACCAGTTGTATATAACATATCATATCCCCATCCCTACTACATATAAAGTAAAAATATATTACTTAAAAATTTGAAAACGAGAAAAGTGATACTAAGATACCCACAAGTCAAAATTTTAAAGGTTTAAGATTATTTAAGGACTAAACTTTGTTTACATACAAAGGGATCAATCCTCACCTTCCATTCATTTTGATCTAAAGGCTGAGATTAAACTTCTGATTTACACTTCAAGGGTATTTTTGTACTATATAAATATTAATTTTTCCTCTCATCTCAGTTAATGCGTCATTTTTTTCACACACACAAAGTGTGTGTTCATCTTTTCTCTCATCTAACTTCCTCCTTCATCCCGTTCATCAACAAACCCTAATTTTTGCTTCTTAATTCATCAATTGATTTCCTTATTCATCCCGTATAATCATCTAACCCTAATTCTGAGCTGAATTTTAAGCTCTCTTATTCAATAAGTTGAATTATAAGCTAACTGATTCTATTTTTTCATCTGATTTTCAGGTTTTATGGATTCGCTTCAAATTTCTGTTAATGATTCTTCTACTACTTCTGAAGAGATCGCTGTTAATGATTCATCTACTACTTCTGAAGATATCGCTGTTAGTGATGATGTTTCAGCTAAGTATGTTGAGGAGATTGTTGCTTATGAACTCGGTGATGAATCCGAAGCTATTAAGAGTAAGCTCTTTGATTATCTTAATTTTTACTATAATTCGTGTGTGAGTGTGAATAAGCTGTGTTATTAAGCTATTATAAGCTCTGAATAAGCTATTTAGTTAGGTTTTGATTGATAGAAGCAGTTTTTAAGCTCTGAATAAGTAGTTTTAAGCTTTGAATAAGCTATGTTAGTAGGTGAAAATAATAAGCAGTTTGGATATATCACATGTGATATATCACATATGATATATCACAGAATGATGTATCACATATGATACATGACATAATGATATATCACATAATGGTATCACATGTGATACATCACATAATGATATATTACATTATGATATATCACATGTGATTTTCATTTTTAGTTAATCACTGTTTTTATATTTGTGTTTATTTTTTTCAGATTTGAATTATTTGAAAACTCCTGAATCATTTCCTACTCACTCTAATTTTGATACTCCTGGTGGAACTGTTTATTATATTCCTAAAGTTCCTGTGGACATTTTACTTGTTAAGGGCAAAGTTTATAAGTCGATTGATGAGTGCATTGCTGCCTATATGAAATATGCTGCTAAAGCAGGGTTTGTGGTTAGGAAATCATGCTAGAAAAGATTGAGGAACGGTATTGTGAAGCAAAAGTATTTAGTGTGTAAAGGGAAGGTTGTCCAAAGGGAATACATGTGGACACGTTAGACTTAGAGAATAGTGACAAGCAGATTAGAAGTTCGAACCTGCATATCACAGGCTGCGAAGCACGTGCTATTTTTGATTTGATTCCTGGTACTACTAAGTACAAGTTGAATGTTTTTTATAGTATTCATAATCATGAGCTTGAACGTGAAGAGTATAAGCATTTATCAAAGACTGAGAGGCAGTTGACGTAAGTTGAGCAATTGTTTATTGTTAAAGCTGCTAGTGTAAATATAAGCGCAACGAGAGCTCATCACATCTTAACCGGTTTGAAGGGTTCTTATTTTCTTGTTCATGGAACGACTGTTGATTTTAAGAACTTTTTTAGGGGTGTGAACTGCTATATAGGTGATAGTGATGCGCAGATGCTTATATTTAAGATGGAGAATAGGAAGAAGCATGTGCCGGATTTTTCGTTTGATTATTTGGTCGAAAATGCTGAGCTTGCGGCAATTTTTTGGGCTGATGAAATTTCTAAGTACAACTATCGGGAGTTTTGTGATGTTTCGTTTGATGCTACATACAAAACAAACAGATAAGCATTTTGTATGTTAAATATGAGATTTTGATGATATGATTTGCATTTTATTGTTTAAGCTGTTATTTTTACTATTTTTTGTATTTTTTTCAGGTACAAAATGGTGTTTGTTCCCTTTACTGCCATAGAGAATCATTGGAGGTGTGTTACAGTCGCTGCATGTTTGCTGAAAAACGAAACTACAGCTTCGTATATATGGTTGCTGAAAGCATTCATAAAGGCGTTTGGTAAGGCTCCGAATATTGTTGTTACTAATCAGGATGGGGCTATGAGAAATGCTATTGAAGCTGAATTTGCGGGTTCGAAACACAGACTTTGTATGTGGCATATTACACAAAAGCTTCCTGGAAAGGTATTTTTCTGACTTCTTGTATTTTCCTTTGTTATATCATATGTGATACTTTATTGTCTTTGCATTTCTTATTGATTTATCACATATGATAATGCAAGTCTTTTATGAAATTGTTTGTTAAATCACATGTGATATATTGTTTCCAGATATGTTCAAAAATATATGATCACACTTACTTTTAAAAGAAGTTCAATAAAATTGTATCGAATATGTATATCGGTCCGGAGGAGTTTGAGGATAGATGGGCAAAGTTATTGGATGAGTTTAGTTTGCATAATCATAAGTGGTTAACAAAGATGTTTCGTATACGTTCGTGTTGGATTCCTGCTTATTTTGTTGATTCCCATTTGTGTGGCTTGATGAGGACGACATCCAGGTCTGAGAGTGAGAACTGCTTTTTCTCTCATTTTACAAATCAAGTTTCTACTCTTATGAATTTTATGAATTGTTTTGAGATGGCAATGGAAAAGCAGAGGCATATACAAGAGAGGTTGGATCATAAGACTATTGATTCTGCCCCGAGGTTTATGACCTATCTTAAGATTGAACGTCATGCATCAAAGGTTTATACTCGTCCTCTGTTCGAGTTGGTTCAGGCTGAGATATTTGCAGGGACATGGTTTTGCCAAATTGATACCAAAAGTTTGGTTGAAGGATCTGAGGTGTCTATATTAAAGAGACGAAATTTGTTGATGCATTGATGGAGAAGAAGAAAGCTAAGTTGAAAGAGAAAGATAAGAAGAAACTTAAGGGTAAAGGTAAGGATAATGATACAGATGAAGAAGAAGAGTCAATTAACCTGTTTTATAGAGTAGATGGGCTGTATAAGGTATGCCAGTTTATTAAGCATTCTTTGGGTTTTTTCTTTGTATTATCACATGTGATTTTACTATGTTATTACTTTTTGTCCATGAAGGTGTTGCGTAACCAAGAAGATGAATATGTTGTATGTTCCTGTCAGCTTTTTGTTCGAGTTGGAATATTATGCAGACATGTTTTCTGTGTCTTTAAGAACGCCAACATTGAAATGATTCCAAATCAATATATATTGAGGCGTTGGACAAAGAACCTTATACCTGCTGCTTTGAGGAACAAAAGGAATAGATATGGTGAGAAGAATGAGATTGTTGAGAATTATGCAAACGAGACGAGTTCCATTGTTGATCACTGTGTCCATATTTTGAGTAAAGACGAGGCAAGGTTGTCTTCTTTTGTTGAGAAGTTGAGGTTGCTTAAGATTCATGTTGAGGTTGATTGCCCAAATCCTCCGTCTAAGAACAAGGCTGATAATTTGGAGGAACTTGTTGGAATCCCGAAGCCGACTGTAAAAACCGTTAACAATCCATCTCTTGGTAACCCCAAAGGGCGTAAAAAGATGCGCATAAAAGGAGGAAAAGAGCAAGCTCTTGATAAGAATTCGAAGAATAAGAATTCATGTTCACTATGTGGAGAGTCAGATGGTGACAACAAGAGGACCTGACCAAAAAAGTATATGGAGGAGGATTTCTCGATTCAGCCAGAAATTACAAGAGAAGAAAACTTGGATCAAGCAGAAATTACAATAGAAGAGGACTTGGAACCAGAGATTAAAAAAGAAGAGGTCTTGGATGAACCAGAAATTTCAACATAATTCGTCCGCATATTTTTTTTTTTAGTATCTTTGATTATTTTATATTTGTCGGATTGTGTTGAAGAAATTTGAGTAACAGACTTACACATGATTGTTTGATTATTACTGAGTTTTTATATGAAATAGATTGTTGCTTATTGTCCTCAATAATTTTGGTTACTGACATTTCAGTTATCACATGTGATTTTTTATAATTATGATTTTTCAGTTATATATCTGTTAGCCTCGCTCTTTTATAAAGATAATGTCACATACGTGAAATGGACTAGATATGTAGCAAGTTGTGCCAATAGGGACTACTTATGTTAACTAGGCAAACTTGTGATGTGTAGAGCGTATAAATACCCCTCATGACTCTCCATGAGGGGTGTGGGAAATTGTGTATCTTTACTTTCATTTTTAATATACTCCATTTTCTTCACCCTCTCTCTACTTTCTCTCTCTAAAACTAAATATGAATTTCGTCTATAATCATCAACCAAGACCTCCCGAATCACATAAATCATCTATATTTTCGGTCCTACAATTGGTATCGGAGCTCATGGTGTTTTGTTTGTCGATTTATTGTGGTTCGAACTTGTTCTAAGCTGTTTTTTTACCAACCTTTTTGTACTCGGAAAATTTTTTTTCCCAACTTTTATGGTAAACCGTTTATACGAGTTTTCGTGTATCCAAATAGTCAAAACTCATAAAGTCTCATACTTTCATTTCTTATTTCAAAAACTGCTACGTTGTCTTTATGAGCAAGTTTTCAGTTTTTGTAACTTATCTTTGTGTGACAGTGTTTTGTTCCATATCGTGAATCCGTGGTCAAAAATGGTCTATAAGAAGGTCGGAAGCTGGACGGAATTTTGGTCGGAATAATCGCCGGAAAAATGTCGACTTTCTTGTAAAGAAAGTTTCAAAAAGTAATACCCTAATTTTTCGAAAATCCATTTTTCGAAAAGTTAAAAACATGATTTATCGAGAAGTAAAATTTTTGAAAAGCTCAAAAAAGTATCGAAATCAGGTTTTCGATAACAGTTGATCTCGAAAAATAAGGATTTCGATAAGTTCAAAATTTTCGTAATATTACAAAATATTATCGAGAACTTTTTGAAGTAATACTTTCGAAAAGTTTTGAAATCTTTTCGAGAAATGAAGATGTAGAGAAGTAGACCATGACCACAACATAATACCACAACTCATTGTGACCTCAGCTCAAAGACATCATCAGTCCGTGTACAACAAAACCAAATCCATCTAAAATCTAGTATCATCCTCCTCATTTAAAAAGTAACTACGTTATTCCAACTCCATACATCAAACAAGGCTCGAACTATCAAGAACTATAATGATAACTGAGATCTAATTTGGATGAGTTATCTTTGTGGAGGAGATAAGGTTTGGTGAGAGAACTTTAGGAGGGGGCGGATAAAATAACGTGTGTTTTGTTTAGGTTTAGGTCAAATGGATTTATCATAACCGTACCATGTATAGACGTGAGTTGGATGACTGGATCGGATCTAAATATTCATTTGGTATTTTATCATTTGATAAACGGGCTTCCTCATTTGGGTGATTGGATCAGGCTTCATCTTACTCATTGGGCCTACGAATTTACATGATGGAATAATGGACTAGAACTGAATTCGTGGAATGTTACAAAAAATTTGTTATCCGAAATTTTTTTAACAAGAATTTTGGATACAATTTTTATTTGGCAACATGAGTGGTATTTTGGTATTCATATTTTCACGGGGATACATAAATTCACGGCAAGAATTTCTATGTTTAACAAAAATGACTACGGGGTTTTTGCACGGTATTATTGATTTGACTTTGAAGTGCATTTCAACAAGTGTACTTATTTATCTCAAAGTCTAGGGGTGGTTGGATGCACGACTTTTAAAGATAACTTGTCTGCGCAAATTAAAAAATTCAGTCTTGACAATCTAGTTATTACTGATGTAAGGAGTTACGTTGTAGTGCTCACAGTATAACCATCACTTTAAGGAGTTACATTGTAGTACTCAGTGTCACACGAAGTAGTGGATTGTTCAAGTGGCGAATATTTCGTGCAACCTCATACTTAAAGGAGTTACATTGTAGTGCTCATTATAGGTATTAAGTCACATCTATCGTACAAGCATTAAGTCACAAGATGGGATGATTACTTCTTTTTCAAGCTGGTCATATCGGGTTATCTCCATATGTGGTCATTACTAGTAGCCGGTGAATTCAAAGGAGGTTCGATTACAGGTTGATTTGAGAGAAATGTATTGAGAGTATACTTTTGCGACATATACTCACAAAATATGCTTTCATGGTCTATCTATATTGCATCAGAAGTGTAAAGTACGGGTAATTTTGGCATGTACACACAATAGTATGATGATTTCGATACATCGCAACCATCAGGAGGGAGAAGAACATGCCAAAGAAGTAGTGTTTCATCTCTAGTACGTTGGTTGTTCGAGGGAATTGTGCTTACACTGGAACCGAAGAAGTACTAATGATGTGTACATCGGAGCGTATTACCAACCTTCTGTGCAATGATATGTGAGTTATATTGTCATGATGCTCCCCGAACGACAACCATGTGCCTACACTTTTGAATCTACTTTATCCGTTGCGTGATGAAAAGAGAGTTGTCGGTTCAAGAGGGAGCATGAAAAAGAATAAAGGCTCACTAGTTAGGAGGGAGTAATAACCTAACTAGACCATTACAGTTGAAGTTCAGAGCTACAAATACCTTTGTCGTCAGTGTCAAAGATCATACGCCGAGATCGTCGGAAGAGAGAACTTCAAGTCTGCCTCAGTATCTAGACTACAGAGACTCTGCGCTTCAACAACGTCAACATAGTTTACTATTGTTGTAATTTTACATTGTTAATGTATTTATAGGTCTCATTGTAACCATTCACGTGTGATGATATCTTGGAGGGAGATTGTTAGCCTCGCTCTTTTATAAAGATAACGTCACATACGTGAAATGGACTAGATATGTAGCAAGTTGTGCCAATAGGGACTACTTATGTTAACTAGGCAAACTTGTGATGTGTAGAGCCTATAAATACCCCTCATGACTCTCCATGAGGGGTGTGGGAAATTGTGTATCTTTACTTTCATTTTTAATATACTCCATTTTCTTCACCCTCTCTCTACTTTCTCTCTCTAAAACTAAATATAGATTTCGTCTATAATCATCAACCAAGACCTCCCGAATCACATAAATCATCTATATTTTCGGTCCTACAATATCATATGTGATAATACAGGAATATCACATGTGATTTCTAACTGTTGATTTACTTTCTAAGAAAATCACGTGTGATAATTCATAAGATAAGTTTTCTAAGTGTATATCACATGTGATACTTCTTTAAAACCACATGTGATTTTACACCGGCTTTATTACTTTTCCGTATATCGCATATGATTATGTAGTAACTTTATGTCATTTAACCTTTTTTGGTTATTTTTTTTTTATGCAATGTGTTATAATAAAATGCAGAGGCGTTTAGCGATTAACAGTAGCTATAACAAGTGATTATAAATTGGTTTAATAAAGAACTTAAACAAGACATATTATCCAAAATAACATCCGGGGATCTTTCGCCATTTTCATTTCTTAATAAAACATGGCAACATAGTTCCTACAAAGTTAAACCATTATCCTACTTATAAATTTAAAGTTACTTGTGATATTGTAGCATACGACATACGAATTAAGACATTGTTTAAGCCATACTTGATGGCATACGACATTACATAATAGTGTCTACAGAAATTAGTTTGTAATCTGCATTAGTGGCCCCAAAAAGTTTCTGTACCCCCTTCTTCTTCGTCAGTCCTACTTCTAATTCTTGCATTACTACCGCTAACATTTACCATCATATAGCACTTGCAACATGGTCTGCATCCTGTTCTGCCTTCCTCTTCTCTATCTCTTCTCTTATCGAGATCCACTTTTTTAACTTAAGAGCATTCGCAATGGTAAATGCGTTATAAATTTGTCACATCATTAACTAACAATTTTTGTGATTTACAAACTTGTTTCCACTATAAATAATCTTATTACATTATTATAAAGCGTTTCACAATAACAATAAATTGAATTATGAACATGAACCTCTTTATTCTACATGAATATAAAACACAATATGATTGAAACAAAAAATAAAGATTTTTAAATGTTTAAAATTGTTCTTGAACCTCCCATTATAAATGAATAATCCAAAGACTAAACCTTAGCTTATGAAATTATCAATCACAAGTCATATGATGTTTATTCAAAATAGCTTAAGCCCAAAAAATAAGCTTAGACAAACGCCTCCTAAAATTTACTAAACAACCTTTGAATATATCAATGATACAAGGAAAAAGGTGGGAGCGCCTCCTAGAAAGATCGATATTTGATCGGTAAAAATGTGGACTTTGACCTCTTCACGAAAGAAGATGAGAAGAGTATTTTGCGTGATCTACTTGAAAGTGATGATCATGTTGATTTATTGTAGTAGTTGGATAGTTTTTTGTTCTAGTTTGTGTATGTAGTTAGTGTAATCACTTTGTGGCATGTCACAAATGATTTAGTAGTTGTTCAAACGGTTGCTTGAGGTTAATATGGTATTTCAACCACATTTCATTGAACTTAAATATTTTTTCGGTGTAATATATTTACAACCCTTTACCCAAAAAATAACCCTTCATCTGATTGTTTCAAAATCATGTTAGAAAACTTAACAAAACACGCGCCTTGGATTAGAGAAATATTTTTTGTTTAAAACTTAAAACCTTAAATGAGTAAAACGTAAAATCTTAATAAATGAGTAATGTTGTTATTAAAAAAAAAATGCAATCTATTAAAATTTTAAATAGATAATTACAATTTAAACTACCAACTTTATTTGGCCTCACTGAAAAGTAATCAGCATGTAAATAAATAAGGGTGCATATGGTTCACGGGTTTGGGATGAGATTTAAGACTTCATTCAAATAAAAAATGTTTGGTTCAAGCTTTGGTAATTGGATTTTTAGTAGGTATGAATGGAAACAATGACATTTTCAAAACCCATCAAATAGCTTCGATTGACTGAAAGTAGTGGAAACATAATTTAATTATGTCTCTCTCTTTCTTACTTTATTTAATAAAATAATATATATCAATTTAATTATTTTAAAAAACTTTTAAAATATTAGTATGTTATTTGTGAAGTATAATTCTTTGAGTTAATTTCATAAATGGTCCCTGTGATCTGTCGGGTTTAACAGATATAGTCTCTTTACATTTTTTTATCGGATACTCTCCCTGTGGTTGTGACCCATAACGGGTTTGGTCCCTTGACCAAATTTTTCGTTTGTTTGACTGTTAAACTAAGAGGAAATGACATAAATACCCTCAAAAGTAAGGTCCCTGTGGTTTGTGCTGTATAACGAATTTAGTCCCTAATTTTTTTACCAAGTTTTTGTTCGTTTCATACATTTTCGTCCGGTTTTATATGTTTTTTCGTCCGTTTTTCTTACATTTTCGTCCATTTTTATACGTTTTCATCCGTTTTTCTTACGTTTTTTTAACTGTTTTATACGTTTTCATCCGTATTTATACGTTTTCGTCCGTTTTATACGCTTTCGTCCATTTTTACGTTTTCGTCCGTTTGTATACGTTTTCATCCGTTTTTATACGTTTTCGTTCGTTTTCTTACATTTTTATACGTTTTCATCCTATTGTATACCTTTTCATCCGTTATTATATGTTTTCGTCCGTTTCTTACGTTTTTATACAGTTTCATTCACTTTTATACGTTTTTGTCCGTTTGTATACGTTCTTATTTGTTTTTCTTACGTTTTTGTCCGTGTTTTATATTTTCAGGTTAAAATCTCTCGAGCCTAGATGTAAAACATTATTCCGGACAACTTTGGTGTTCTACACTTTTTATGATTCGGACCAGAAATGAGTCAAAATCGTGATTTAAAATCATTACAGAACCATTTTTTTATATCAAATGTCAAGTTTTTGTTTTAGTATACTTATCTAATCACAACTTTTTATCTATAAACAGATGAAAACGTATAAAAACTAATGCAAATATAAAAAATGGACGAAAACTTTAAAAAATGGTCGAAAACGTAAAAAAAAAGGTGAAACGTAAAAAAACAATCAAAAACGTAAAAATATAGACTAAAATGTAAAAAAAAATGACGAAAACGTAAGAAAACTGAAAACGGATGAAAACGTATAATAGCGGATGAAACGTCTAAAAATGTTAAATAACGGACGAAAACGTATGAAAATGGACGAAAACATATATAAACGGACGAAAACGTAAAAAATTGATGAAAATGAATAAAACCTATGAAATCGAACAAAAACGTATAAATACGGATGAAAACATATAAAAACGGACGAAAACGTACAAAAATGTAAGAAAATGGACGAAAATAAAAACAAAAGGGATGAAAACGGATAAAAACGTAAGAAAACGAATGAAAACATAATAAAAAAAAAATTAGGGACTAAATTCGTTATACCCCCTAAATCACAGGGACCTTACTTTTAACGGTATTTATGTCATTTATGTAAGTTTGACGGTCAAACTAACGAAATTATTGGTTAAGGGACCAAATCCGTTATGGGTCGCAACCACAGGGAGATGATCCATTTAGAAAAAGTAAAGGGACTATATCCGTTAAACCCGACAGACTTCACGGACCATTTATGAAATTAACTCTAATTCTTTTCTCCATCATACTAACGAGGTACAGGAACCCGCCGTGTTGCAGCGGGGGTGTTTGCAACATTTTCAGATGGTTGTATGTGTAAAAACTGGAATGGCAAATGACACAATTGTAGGAAAGTTGGTACTTATATTATAGCATTCCTCCCATGTACAATCACTTACATTTAAATTTTAACACTAATTCATGCAAACCCACTTACTGTTCCTTTCCTGTTGCCTCTTATTTAGCCCAATTCCCGAGTCATTGTTTGCTAATTCATTAGTAGGTATATAATTCCCAGTAATTTCAGCGACACTCGTTGTTTTTCCAATATTAGTATTCAAAGGTACCTGTAAGTGCGCACAACTTTTTCTCCGTTAGCAAGAGTTGTTGTATGCTTGTTTTCTCCGCCAGGTCTTCTCGATTACCAAACACCTACCCACTGCAAAATGCAAATGAAGAAAACATTGAGCTTCGCTTTGGATGGACTAATGTGAATACAAAAATGCAGCGTGAATTATGAACTTTCATAGCATTTTTGCACAAATGGCTAGATTTCCAAACAAAGACCAAAACCAAAAATGTTATACCTCCGGATGCTATTGCAGCACATAAAAACGCCTCACGCCGCACTTTTGATTTTTTTGACAAATACGCTCTGTATTCCTTTCATGTGAAGCGCAAGTGTTGCTACATTTAGAGATAAAATACACATGTATGGAAGAAATGGAGCAGCTTGTCGTGAATTAGATGCAAAAGAAGCAATGGAAGAAATAGACCAGCTTGTCGTGCCTTTGAATCTCAAAATCTCTCACAGCGAACTTCAATCCATATACGAACCATCACGAAGAGCTGCAAACAACAAAAACAACATAATAAGATCATAAAGTAAAAATTCTAAGTAAACACAAACCGAGTGGCCTTGCCAGGTTTGAAGAAGATAAACTAGCTTATAAGGTAACAAAATAAGCTAGCCGAATCAACCCCTTTCTTATCAGGTTTCAAGAACGCACAATAATTATAACAAAAGATTAAAAATCTACATAAAGATATGATGAAACATACACGAAAGTAGCAACTAAAGAAGCGGGGGTTCGAAGTTACAACCATGAAGACACCGTTGCAAGCTTCGCCGGAAGATGCCGTGGATTCGTGTGTTGTGTTATCTGGTGGGCTTGATACCATGAAGAAGATGAAGAATGACGACCGAGATTGTTCTAGAATCAAAAGACGGTGTGTGGTCGATTTACTTATCTACAAAGCAATACCCGCACCGACTCAATACCTAGATGAGCACACGGAAAAGCTGGATCACGTACTCGGACTAACCAAACCTCTTGGACTATTGCTACACACGATTAATGGGCTACTATTAACAAGCCAACTTTATTAATATTTTAAGAGAGAATATTCGAATATATCGTAGCAGATTATATTATACATATAATACCAAATCTATATCTTATTCCAAACCTTTTGTACCGTACAATACTGTAATGCACAAGTTGTGGTGCAAGTATAAAAAAATTTGGTGCTCCCTTCTACAAATCTACAAAGGACAGACCAAACAGGCCTAGACACACACATTTCATGGAAATATGACCATTCCCCATCGTCAAAGTCTCAAAAATACACAGGTATGTCCTCTCAACAAAACTGAACATTATTACCCTAATTAATATCTCACTTATTTTCTTACTTGCTTTTAGGATTCGTGACACTTAATTGAGCTTTTTGACTTTTAATTGTCAACTTGATGTTCACTTATTATTGTTAGTCATTTTAGTCTTGTTATTGGATTTTGATGAACATCAAAACATGTGATTATATAAATATAATTATATAACTGTAACATAGATTATTGGGTAGTAATATGTGATTATATGTTATAAACTTATAATCGTATGAGATTTTTTTAACTGCCATGATGACATGTGATATTGTTTTTACGCGGTTCGTTTTTCATAGGAAAGTGGCGTTTCATAGACAATTAGTTTCGTTTGCCCAAAAATGGGGGTTTACCCAAAGACGCGAAGTTAATTCAACTTTTTATCATTTCCATAAAGCAAGTTAGCCACCTCTGTGTCACAATGCTTATCCGTGATACCCAAGCAACATAGGCAGGGACGGAACTTGAACGTTGTTGGTGGAGAACTTGAAAAATATTTATTCTAGGGGGGCCGATATGCACTACGCTGAAATTTTTTGTATTAAAAATGACTAAACCATATATAAAAAGGTATAAAATGTACATAGGGATTAGGGTCAAAAAATTTAGGGGGGTCGCAACCCCCCTCGGTGCCTTCTAAGTTCCGTCCTTGAATATAGGCAGAATTGTTGCTTCAGGAAAATGAGAAGTAGACGATTTAGAGATATCCAAGTTATTGAAATTACTACTCTTGCATTATAAAAACCCCCAAGTTAGCTGATTGAGCCTAAACCACCTAACTTATATTGACCAAGGAATGGTCAGCAAAGTCAAATAGCCTAGATCAATGCTCCGCGGAAGTATAAGGTTTCCCCGGGTCGTTATGTCCCGACGAGGTGTGAATGGCTAACAAACGGTTTCGTGATCGGGTGAATTTGGATGGAAAAGGGGTTTGTGAATGGGTTAACTAAGGAATCTACAAGAGAATAGCTTAAATAAGCTATATGAATAAGACGGGAAACTAGGAAAACCCAGAAACGTTTAAAACTAGAAACGCGTACGTTCACATTTAAATAAAACGTAAACGTACGAAATAAAAAGTAAAAAAGAAAATCTGAAAACACCCAGGGGGTGAAAATAACTTTTTTACAAACTTAAAAGTAAAAGAAAAAT
>JARVZY010001591.1:0-68229 GCA_030686995.1 Artemisia argyi | reverse complement strand
ACCCAATTCATTACATACCCTGATGTTGCAAAGGTTACATAATTAAAAGAAACATTCACAGGCTTAGATTGTATACATGAAAAGTTTAATGTATAAAAATTTAACATGGCAAGCTGAATGATAGACATTAAAAATTTAACATACACAGCTTCGTTACTTAAGCTGGGAAAGTAAGGTCATCCGAACACCCCCTAACAAAACAACAAAACCCATATAAAAGTAATCCTAAATCCTCATTCAAACAATAAAAACTACGAATTAAATAAAAGTAAATCATACCCATATGCGGATGCTTATCTTGCTTTTTGATTGGCTTATATTTCATAATCTCTTTAACCTTTGGAAGTGCTTTTTGCCTATAGCTAATGATGTCTATTTTGATATTTTGAATTGTACAACAAAACAAAAGTCAGCAGTGAAAACCTAAAGCATGAATTCTGTTTTTGCTGAACCACCACATGGACAGCGCACTTTTTGATCCACAATTGAAATAGATTCCAAAATAAAAGCCAACAGAAGCAAACAATAAGCAATGGAATAGATTCCAAAAGATTTAAATTAATTATACGATTCAGTTAGTCATACAATAATCAAGAAAACCAACATTAAGGTTACATACCTTATTGATTCCAAATGCTAAAGATGTGGCTCCACTTCTCATCACTATATACCCTTTATACAATATATTAGCATGCATGCACACAAATCAATATGTGTGTTCAAAAAGGATGAGTAAACTACAAAGACGACTTCCTGCAAACAAAACCAACATATGCATACACGGTAATAAAGTTTCATAATTAGGGTTTTGAGGGATAAATGCATAGCTTTTTCCTTGATACAAAGAACCATAAAACTTGATAAAAAGGTTATTACCTGATTGGCATTAAGTTAGATTTATCAAATACAAAAGTTATATAAAAAAACATCAAAATAACAACTTACTAACCTGCAAGGAAGAGGTCTAACATGCAAAAACCTGCAAAGAAACACACAATAACAAAGTTTCATAATTAGGGTTTATGTATGAGCACACCGATATTAGGGTTCTAGGAAAAAAAATCTTGTGTGTGAGAGATGAATGAGCGATATTAGGGTTTTAGGAAGAAAAGAAAATACTCCGTATGACTTTATTTTACTTTGTTGTAGCTAGATCAGGTACTATTATAACATTTACTTTTTGTTTTGGGATTTTGTTCACAACTTATGGAGTGGCTCCACTGGTTGAGACGTTTGCTGTCCATGTAAAAGGCACATGTTCGAACCTTGTTATTCTTATTTTTTAAACCAAATATTCCGAATTTTAGTTGCTTTAATCCTTGCTATATATATAAAAAAAAAAATTATTTACATGATGACAGGGCTGATGACATGGCAGAAATTGAATTACTGGGCATTGACTGGACAATGACTGGACATATACTTCAAATGCCTCCTGTTATATATAATGTAGATATATATATATATATATATATATATATATATATATATATATATATATATATATATATATATATATATCACATCCCCCATACTTCGCAAAAGCATACACCACAAAAAAATACAAAACATGAAGTCACGCACCTTCATCTTTGTTGGAATGGCACACACATGAATTGTAAAGTGTGGCTAACTAATAATCATCAAAAACTAACCAACAACCAAGCAACTAGCAATCCACCATTTAGACTTTGAAAAAGGTTAGGCTAAGGTTTAAAGTGTAAAATCTTTTTGTATTTTTCTGGATTTAACAAAATGAAAAGGATGGTTCAAAGGGTGAAACTAAGGGTATCTAGCGCTAAAGATGAACGCTAACAAATGGGTTCCAAATACAAGGTTAACTAACCAATGTGGTTAGCAAAAATTATTTTGTAAACGGATGGCCATTTGGTTTTATTCCTAAGTTTGCCTCTTGTCATATGAATATATCCTTGTCATTCGAAAATGATTTTAACCATAATGCATAACAAGTACAAGTTCTAGAATTAACACAACCACCGGCACACTCATCATGAAATATGTAAATAGTATAAGAAATACTATTCTCATAAAAAAAAACTAATCATCACAATTTAAAGTAATAAGGGTATAAAATTGTGCTAGCAAATGTTATTAATTCCGAGACAAATTGCTCTTTAAAACTTGAATTTATTCTCAAAAAATATCATTATTATATACCATGAAATCAACCTTATTTTAACTAAAATATGAAGGGTGAACTACTACTAGTTACTAAAGTTCACGACTCTAAAACAAAAATTAAAAATTAAAAATTTAAAAATTATGCAATTTTTCTATTTTCTTCCTTCCCCCACACTTAAGTTTTGCATTGTCCTCAATGTAATAAAAATAAAATAACTTCAAAGTAAAGGAAATGGAAAAATTTAGAAAATACCGGAGTTAAATACGCAACATGCATATTTAATCATAATAAGCAAATGAGTTCACCGACTTCAAAAGTTGATCAACTATATGCTTCCGTAATAAAACTCCTGCAAGAAAACTGCAAAATATACGAAACAACCAAACAAACACAAACAAAAACATATCTAAACCAAATAAATAAAAAATTACGTTACGTTATAAATCCTACTAGAAATAGTTAAAGATAATAGAAATAGAAATTGTTCGACATATAACTATTTTTAAAAACCAACCATAATCCATGTGATCAAGCGTCACCATGAATAACTCACATCGGAATGAATGAACTCGTCCTCGCTTTCCTCTTCATCCTCATCAACATCTTCTTCATCGTCCTCGTCTACCACTCGTCTCTTCTTCTTCCCAGCTCTTGATGACGAACCTCCTACATCATAACTAGATCCTCCAGGATTAAAACTTGGTTCACCCACATTAACACCTGAACTACCATACTCGGGAAGTCTACCGTATGGAGGATATGGCTCGGGAAATGGTGAATAACCAGGATAAGGATAGGGGTATGGTCCAGGATATGGAGAATACGGTAAAGGGTATGGTGGAACATTTGGTGGGTTGTAGGGAGGTACCTCATAATTGGCATCTTGTGCCAAATGTTGGATCATAGGCATGGAATAATCATAGTCGTAATTATTCCTCATTTGCATTGAATCTCTCCAAACATCCCTACACTCAATAGCATTTAATTCACGGTTCCAATCACCCCATCCTGAATCAAAACCACTTTGGGTATTACCCGAAAAACTCCCCATTTGAGGTTGTGAAGGCGCTCCCGCATAAGCTCCGGATTGTGCCCCCACACTTGGTTCGATCCAAGGTCCCAAAGTCTTGTTAATCCTATCCAATGCTTTTCCAAAACTAAAAGCATCCCATATCTCACTCTCCAATCTCACTCTACACTTCCTCAACTCCTCATCATTAAAATACCCACGATTTTTAGCCAACATGGTCACATAATGACCTCCACAAACATCACTTTGTTTCTTAATCCCTGGTGCTCTCTTTGAAAGATACTCGACAATAATCCATGCCACATTCCCATTCTTGTCTTCCTCTAACAACTTCATCACCCATAGGTCCGGTTGACTACATTTGTCTTGTCCACCACTCCTATGTATCAATCCCCAAGAAATCAACTTTTGTAAAACCTTCAACAATGGATTCCTAATCCTCGAAGAATTTCTCCTAAGACAAGTTGGATCACCAATTCTATTCCAATACTCATTAATACCCGTGTATTGATCATTACCTCTAGCTAAACTCACAAAATGTGGTCCAAACAACCTATGTTGAATCTCACTCTCCTCATACAAACCAAGTGCAACTGCAAATTTTGGCAAAGATAAAGCATGTTCGCGACCACACAATCTAAACCAAACACAAACATCTCCAAGAACATCATTTTCCTTTCTATCAAAGTAGAACGTAGAAAAGAACTCCAAACACCATTCCTTGTAAACATCTTCACGAATACTAAAAGCTCTTTCTCAAGAATAATCTTCAACCCTATCTCTATCTCCAGGATACACATAAACCATAGTCATCATGCTCCTTAATTGATCCTCACATTCATACTCCTCAAGCAATTCCCAATCAATCAACCTAGGCTTAGCAATCTTCCTCTTTTGAAGTTTTGAAAGACATTCTCTATACGCATTCTTCTCATCTTTGTTTTGCACATGAGAAAAATTGACATTTTCATTAGACTCTGGTTTCAAACTGAAAGTAATCCTCTTCCTCTCATTCCTCTTCAAATACTTATTAACAATCGGATTTCGTCCCAATCTCGCAACATTTCCCTGAAAGAAATCTCAAATTATGTTAGTATATAAGTATAAGAACTAATATCAATCAATTTAGAAACTAGAAAACACATTTTCAAAAATTGTCAAAAATTTTTCCGAGGCGCCCAACCGATCGGTTTGAGGTTCAACCGAATCGGTTACAACTTTGGCACACTTTCAACCGATAGATTGCAACTCGCAACCGATTCGGTTGGAGTTTTCTGCAAACTTCATTCATATTCAATCCATCCTAAACATTTTCCCAATCAATCCGAACTTCTTTCTAACTTGTAATCTCCCATTCTTGAGTACTTCTAACATACAAACTTTCTTATCAATGATTCTTAACATTTCCAATCATCAACCTAATGATTCTATAGAAACTAAGAACATCATCTACTAAAATCTTCCAATTAGTGCTCTAATCAACAATGCAATAACCTAACATCACTAATTATCAATCATATAACTTCTAGGATTCATCAATTGCAAATAAACTAGCTCCAAAGATTATACCCAATTCAATCCGAAAATTCAATCAATTAATTCTTACTCAAAACTTAACCAATTGATCTAATTCTTTTTGCAATACCTTCTCCTATCATCTAATCACTTATCCCCAAAATATTACATCTCAATTCGAACTAATTCAAAAATACCCAATTCGTGACCTAATTTCAATCATCCGAATTAAAACTTAATTGAACAAAATTAATGATATAACTTACTTGACTTGATGCCATTGATGATTAATTATCACTCCTGCAACCTTCTAACAACTTCTTATGGTCGAATTTTTAACCCCAATTTTTGGTGGATTGTGTTTATGTGTTTTTCTTAAGTTTTTAAAAATTTTGGTTTATATATTCAACTCCATCCAATCAGTTGTGAATCCATCCGTTTGGTTTGGTATGAAATTGATTTTTCAAAGTTTTTTTTTCTCCACTACTAAACTTGATACAAGTGCTAGTAGCTTTTTCTTTTCTCAAACTTATTATCTTGTATTCCAACACACTTTGTCTACCAAAAATTTTTGTCATCTACTTCTACTTCTAAACTTAAAACTAAAACATAACTTAAGCTCTAAAAACTAAAAACTTAAACTAAATAATAAGATAAATAGATAAATAGATAGTCTCATTCAAACATGAAATGCATAAAACCTAAAAACATGAAATAAAATGCATGAAAAATAAAAGTACGAAACAAACAAACTAGCACAAGATGTGCTTTATTCTTGTGATCATTCTTCTTCATCCATAGAAATATTCATTCCTAAGAATGTCTTCTCCACGATACTTGTTTGCCAACTTCCTAGTAGTCTTTTGAGTTTTGAAAGTTCTTGCAAAGTTCCTTCCACTAGGACATGTGATATCAAATTTGGAATGCCAATCACCATCTCCTTCTTCTCTTTTGTAAATGCTATGTCCTTCGGAACCCCATTCCAAGTTCTTCAATTGGACCGGTAAAGATCCAAGAAAATCTGTCAACTTGTTAAACACAAAAATATTTTTAAACGGATTAAAGAAAGCCTCCATTGCTAGAGCTCTTTCCATTTCATCTTCAATATCAAAGAAACTAGGTGTGCATGGACCAAACTTTGGTCTACCATCTTCATCCCTTCCTACTTCAAAGCAACCAAGGTAATCCTCCTCTTGGTCCTCATCATTATCATCTCCATTACTACCCCCTCTAGGCTTTGGATAGTAAGTATTCTTAAGAACTCCATCATCAATTGTCATGGTACCTTTTCCCATATCTATTATAGCTCCACAAGTTCTTAAAAATGGTCTACCTAACAACAAAGGTAGTTCCTTATCAACCGCAACATCCAATACAAGAAAATCCGCCAAGAATGCTTGATAACCAATTTGAACTCTCACATTTCTTACTTCTCCCATTGCTTTTGCCTTAGAATTATCCGCCATAGTGAGTTTAGAATTGTTAGGTGTAGGGTCTCTTAATCCTAACTTATGATACAATGGATAAGGCATAATACTCACACTAGAACCCGTATCGGCTAATGCATATAAAGGAGTTGTCCCATTAATTTTAACCGGTAAAACAAAATTTCCGGGATCATTCATTTTCTTTGGGAGCCAATTCTCAATTATCCTTCTCTCCTCTACTTCATCAAAACTATTATCCTCCAATTTAGACTTTGCCAACATAACTCCATCTAACTTCTTCCTATACTCCATATAATTCCTCAACACTTCAATGACCAGTTTGTTTTCCATCAATTCACTAATTTTTGCTTCAAAAAAAAGTAAAGTAAAGTAACTCCCAATGCCGTCTTCCACGGGTTATGGGTCCCAATACCGTCTTCCACGGTGTATGGGGGAGGTTGAGACGTAGACAACCATACCCCTACCTAAGGTAGAGAGGCTGCTTCCGGTTCTACCAAAGGTAGAAAAGGACCTCCGGCCTTTTGTAAGGAGTGAGGATCGAACCCTTGACCTTTAGGTTTAGAGGCAAGGGGTTTTCCAACTGATCCAACCCTACTTGTTTTTTTGCTTCAAGAATTTCCAAAATAGCTTGTTTTTGCTCTTTGGTTAAAGGTTTGGTACTTTTTGGTGAATTAGGTGGTGTTTTGGATGATGATGATGATGATGATGATGATTTGTTTTCTTTTTGGGTGGAGGGTTGGGTTAATTTGTTCAATGGTGTTTTGTTTCTGTTAGCTTTACCCATCTTGCAAACTTCATCCGTTCCTTCCTTCATCATTTCCATTCCTTCACAAACATCAACAAGCATATAATTCACACTCTTCCCTTCTTCCAAATCACTTATGCTAATTTTCAACTCCCCAAGTGCAAAATCCAAACTACACTTGGTATTCACTAAAAAATCTCTACCAAAAATCACTTCCGGTTCATCTTCATTAGTATACTCCAAAACAACAAAATCAACTTTAAAGATGTGACCATGAATGTTCACTCTAACTCCTTTCACTTCCTTCTTACCATAACTTCCATAATCAAGCCTAACAAAACCAAGTTTGTCAAGCATTTCTTCCGAAATGTAATTGTCTCCATATTCCATATTCAATTCCGCATCCCACGCTTTAACTCCTTCCACCGCACAAGGTATAGAATACCTCATGTGTGGAGCATCATATTTCTTAGGTGGTGCTCTAGTAAAAACAACAACTTTTCTCTCCTTCTCCTTCTTTGGATAACACATTTCATGTGGCAAATAAGCAACATTGTCACAAACTACTTCCTCTCCTTCTAAATCCAACTTTGCTTTTTCCAACATACTCTCCAACTTTTCCAAGGAATCACCGGAATCCTTGAACATGTCTTCCAAGTCTTTCAAATACGCAGAAATTTGGCTCAAACTCTCCATTTCAACTTAAGCACTTACTAACTATAACAAAACCATAAAAAAAAAATCCAAATCATTAGCATGAGGGTTAGTTATAATCAAATAAACTCTTAATATGAAATAAAAACAAGTAAATTAACTAAATAAAACACTAAGAATAGAAAATAAACTAAAAATAAAAAATGTCTAAAAATTTACCGAGATGCCCAACCGATCGGTTTGTAACCCAACCGAATCAGTTAGCACAAATGACCTCCTCCAATTGATCGGTTGGAACCCGCAACCGATTCGGTTGGAGTTTTTACACTAATTTTATTTTTTATTTTTTTTTATTCTTTTATTTTTATAAAACTAATATTTAATAAAACTTTAATTATGAGATTAAAAACAATAAAAGCATTAACTAAGGTGTCTTTAAGAATTACTAAATTATTAATTGAAATTAAAACTTCTAAAACATTAAAATGACTAATAATTGCAACTTAAAACTATTAAAAACTAACATTAATTATATAATTATTAAAACTAATTAACTAAAAACAGAAAAATAAGAATTAATTACTAAAAAAACAGAATCCAATAATTTTTATCGAGACCACCAACCGATCGGTTGGTTACCCATCCGATTCGGTTGGTCAAAAAACCAATTTTTTTTTTTTTTTTTTTTTTTTTTTTTTTTTTTTTTTTTTTTTTACTTTTTACTCTAAAATCTTTAAAATTCACAAGTTACAAACAATTTAATTACTAAAAACTAAGAAAATTAATCAAATCCCCAGCAGCGGCGCCAAAAACTTGATGTGCGTTTTATTAGTACAAGTTTTAAAATTTATAAACACGAATTATCCGATTATTATCTAGCACATACGAGCAAGTATACTCGTCCGGTGTAATAAAGGTGGGTAAGTCGAGATCGTCCCAAGAGATTTGGTGGTTTTAGTAATTAGAAAAACGTTTGTTAAATAAGGGTTGTCAATCCAAATTTATGTAAAATCTTAATTTAAAAGAAACTCAATAAAAACTAAACATATACTTGTGTATAATTCCTTTATTGGTAATTAGGAGTATCGTAACAATTTGAGTACGAAGTTTGGTGTAAAACTTGTTATGATGCGCAACTAAAAATGAGTAATTATATAATCTATGATGTATGTCTTGTTTTCACTACTACTAAGAATTCTATCACCTAAATGACTCCTTTTGGACATGTAGGATCGTGTTTTGATTGAAGATTGTGATTCGGGAGGTCTTGGATTATGAAAGAATAAGAACTCCATTGTTAGTGAGAGAGAGTAAAGAGTAAAGGGAAAAACTAGTGTTTTTTTGATAAGTAAAATGAAAGGTTACACTAAGAGTCTCACCCCTCCATGGAAGTATGGAGGGGTATATAAAGCCTGACACAAACTAACTATTACAATATTACGATTCTAGTCCTTGTGTTTTGGCTAAATGAGATAACTAATGTAATCCCGATAATGTCGTTCCATTTACGTGTTGGGATTATAAACTTTGATCCCAACAATCTTCCCCCAATGGGGCGACATAAGGGATTACTTACAACATTTCCCACAAGTACAAATAAGAATAAAGAAAGGTCTTCATAAGCTCTTCAAAAGTAGAGGATGACTACAGTTGATGCTCTTTGTCTTCATCTTATACCTCGGCTTGAAAAACTTTATCTTCACTTGTAGGCAAATGATGTAATATGCATGAAATGGATTAACTTCCCCCAATTCATGCTGCATGTCTTTAGCGGCTTCTTCGTACACTTCTTTTTGGCGAAGTTTCTGAATCAGCTTCCCCCCAAACTGACAACCGTCTTCAGCAGATTTGAAACTTTGATGTAGTCCACATGTCTTCTAACTTTGGAAGTTTTCAGTACGCAGCGGAATTTGTAGATGACACTGTAAACCACACTAAGCAAATCTGACTAGTCACTTAATCACAGTTATGCTCTATGCGGAAGTCCGTTCGGGGGTAACATGCAAGAAATCAGCAAGATCTTCTCACATATGCAGGCTACTTCACACTTCGCAACCCGCGAGAGTTGAAATGATTACACCAAAATCACAAAACTGAACCACTGATCATCTCTGCGGACGTCTCTCTGGTAGTAATAAAATTGTAAGCTCGATCACGTGAATCTATTATGCATCCTTGATGTGCACATTTCTTCCCCCTAATTGCAGATCCTCATGGAAAATGAGTGTTTTCGCAAAGAAGTCAAGAAAAGTCAACGAAGCAAAACAACACCCACTCTCTCTTCCCCCATGATGTCTTTGCGGAATCGGAAGCATACACACTATGTTTACGATGGAAACGGAGGTAGCGTAACCCCATATGTCTAACTAACCGATTATGTGTGAAGTATCATAAATAGCCCGTGAGAATCAACTGCTGATAAACATCTCTACTCTTTTATACTCCTCTCAACTAACTCGTTACCGACCCCATTATCATTCTGACGGCTTTTTGTAGTGACTACTGATGGAGAAAACCCAATATGACGAACTTGAGACTGAAGTAAAATAACCCAAACTTGTGACTTAAACTTGCACTATTGTCTGACTAAGAACCAATACTGAGAATTTCAATAAAGGTAGAATCATATACCCATCCAACCATCCTTAATTGTATATGAACTTCTCTCGAATTATCCACATCTTTTGGCGACACTTGAGCACTACAACGTAACTCCTTTAAAGTGATAGCTATACTCTGTGAGCACAACAACGTAACTCCTTACATCAGGTATAACTAGACAACTCAAGTCTTGGTCATTTGTACGGATAAAAGCTCGAACAAGGATCTCGAAGAATCATGCATCCAACCAACCCCGATATCTTCAAAATACTAAGTACACGCGCCCGTGATATCCCACTTCAACCTCAAATAAATAATAAAGAATAAACTCCGTAATCACATCTTGCGGTTAAAAGCTTAAAACTAGCCGTTTGAAGGTTTAAATGAATCTTGATAATGGTTCCCGATCTTGTCAAAAAAACGTATCCCCGTGAAAATTTCAATAACCAAAATACCACTCTTTATTACAAATCTTACTAGTATCAAATGAATATCCAAAAAATAATTTTCGGATATCAAATTGATAATTCATAATATACGGCCACCATTTTAGTCCAAGTTAACACCTTACTTATCCATTCCATTAAACCAACTTTTTATGTGATTACACATCGGAGCCCAGTTCAATAATATTTAGCCTAAAGTCCAAAAATGAAATATTCGATATGTCAACTAGGCCCAAATTCAGCCCAACTAGTAAATCATTGACCCGATCCACTAGTAATCTGATGACCGGTATGAGTAATATACTACAATAACTCACATTTAACCTAAATCTAGACACACCTCTTAATAAATCCGCCCACATCTCTTGCATCTCCATCGTTTTGAAGACTAAGCCACAAACTAAACAAATCCATCAACAGCTCATCTCAGTCAAAATCTAATCATCTCATCCACAATATCCAAACAACAATCAAATCAATCATTATAATTAAACACAGCCGTACGAAAGATGGATAAAATTTTAGCATAATCTGGATCAAGAAATCAATTGAGAGGCTTCTAGATCCTTTGGAGGGTCTTCGGGTAGGTTTCATCATGAGTTTTTTTGATTTGTTGTTTTTGCTTTAGTTGTTTAACGAACCAAGATAAGGGAATAACAAACTTGTTATTTCCCTTAATTTTTCTGTTCGGATATGAATTGAAGATATGCTTCAAAAATAAGGATCGATGAAGAGATTGTCCTTTCGTGTTTTGATTTAAAAAAAAAATCTATGGGCTGATTGTTCCACACGAAAGGGGATGACCGAGATCATGTTAATTACATTTAATTTTGAGTCTTGTAGTTGGAGATGGGATATAAGACAGTTGAAGTTTGGTTGTAATGAAGAGGTTGGTAAAGTGATATAGGATTAGTTATGATATTGTAGACAGTCGGTTTTGCTCAATCTCTTTTATCTCCTAATTTTTTGATAATCTTTTTCAGTTTGGGACCAATGAGGATTCTTAAGATCTGAGGTCAAAATAGAGTTGGTTTATGGTTGTGGTCAAAGTCTTCTTTACAGCTTCATCTTTCTCTTCACTTTTTTCTTTTTACTTTTGACCCGTTTACGCATAACATTATGCGTAGACTTGTTGGAAATCTTTTGCGTAGACTATGTTTTGCGTAAACGTGCCATACGCTAAACATGAACTTATGCGTAAACTTTATGCGTAAGCATAATCTTTTGCGTAAAACCCATCTTTTGCATAAGTATTACGCGTAAGATGAGGGTTTTTCGCCTAAGATGAACCTTACACATAACTTGTCCAAGTTATGCGTAGAAAATCGAAGATTTCGCGTAGGAAGAGGGTTTTGACCCTTTGACTACTTTCCGGCGTCCTTTTCCGACCAGATTCCGACTATATTCTGACCTGCTATTTCTGACCATGTTTTTCTGGTTTCATAATCTGACATAGTATTTGCACTTTTTGACCACAAATATTCCACGGTAAATTTACAAAAACCAGTAATAAAAATATGATATTCTGATAATAAAAATTAGATTGTGACCGACTTTGACCATATGGATACAACAAAAAACAGTCAACAACTGTTAAACCAAATAAAATTATGATAAAAAATTGTACGGACGCATGGTTAACAGTTTAAAATAATAACTTTTGACAAGATAGCACTACAAAAATCAACCAAAAACTAAAACCAAGGCTCTGATACCACTTGTTAGGTCCCCATTTTGTAAACACAAGTATGAGAAATGAGATGAGAATGAGAGATGGTTGATTATAAGAATGAGAGAAAAGTAATTGCAAGAGTTTCCTTAATGTATTCAAATAACCAACAAGAATAATGTCTACATAAGCTTAGTATTTATAAGGGAGGAGTAGGGCAACATTCCCTTCCTCCCTCTTTCATCTAGTAAACGTGGGCCTCAAGCCCATTGGACCTAAAATACATAAGCCTTGTAACATAAATCCTGAATTAAATAACTAAGCAACCTATTACAAAAGGTAATGACCGAGACTTGACTAAAATACAAAAGTATGTTCCCAACAGGACATATCAAATTAGTATGACAATCCTATCAACACATGGTTGTTTAGAAAATCAATTCTTTTCTTATGAATTCCTACGAATCCTTTCGGTCCTTTTTCGTGATGAAATCGTCTCAAATCTATTTTAACAAGTAAATAAGATGGTTGTCAAGCATCATATTCCATACTAATTTGGTGCATTAATATTTTGGAATAAAAACAAGTTGAAAATCCTTTCGGACCTATTTTTCAAGAAATTGTTTTTACCGACAAATTAAACAAGAAAAGATTTTATATCAACAAACTCATAAAAATAGATATGTTTTCATGCATCACCTTTTTCATAAAATAATACTCCAATAACCAATCGCATCATATACACAAGTATATCACAAATTACTCCATAGCAATCATATTAAAACACAAGTAAATAAGAAAACTTTCATAAAACTTAAAGTAACAATTGTTCATTATAAGTATCAAGGTGTACCTAGTCTTGAAAATTACAATGAGTAAACTTGTGGAACTATAGCAACCACACTCCTCCAATTGCTCACCAATGTAAGTAAACAACTCCACACTCGAACCAATGCTTGAGACTTTAACTCAACACGTTCTGGACGTTTTTACAACACTTAGTAAACTTTCAGGCAATATAAGATAAGCTAACAAGATTTGGTGTAATGCTAAGTTAGATAATGGTGGTACAAGTATCTCTAGGTCCTAAGTGCTCATTATATAGCTTAATGACACTTATGCTTCAAGTAAAAACGTCCCTCCTCAGTAAATAAGCAGCAATGATCAGCCATACATGATTATGGGGAGTAAATTCGCCAATTAATGCAAAACTTGTAACTTCAATTATCACCAACCGATCGGTTTCTCGCCATCCAATCGGATGGTCAATTCTGGCACATATCCAGCCGATCCGGTTGCGGGTTGCAACTGATCAGTTGGATTAAGTCTGATCATGATTTCATATCTTTTTTTCGTCGTTTTACGTTGCATGCAATATTTTCTTCGTGGCATGACTTTGTCCATTAGAACTTGATATTTCCTTGATAATTTCGTGTAGTAAACTTGTCTTTATCAAATCCTTTTGTTCATGCAACATTTCTTTCTTCCTTGATCCTCTTGAAACTCTCCAAAAATACATGTCCACTTCATTTCTTCATCTTTTAATCATTTTTACCTGCTTTTGGCTATATTTGCATGTATAAACACTTTTCCACGATTAAGTAACAAATATATACAAATATGACCAATTTCCACTCATAAATCAAACAATAACGCGACTAAAAATATGTTAAATTTGAGAGTTATCACGTGTAAGGTTTTCTCCGCCGGTGAAAGGAGCTTGTTGACTAGTGAAAGAAACTCTCGAGTTGGATACTCGGGGCGTAGACGTAGGGCAAGGAAAAAGAGTCCTTGTAGCCGAACCACGATAAATACTCGTGTTGTGGTTTGATCATTTCTTTCTTTATACTTGCATGTTATATATTGTCTTTGTGTTCATATCTTGATTAAACGGAAAGTTTCAAAAGATAATTAAACGAAAAACCGGTAAAACTATTCAACCCCCTTTCTAGTTTTCCACATAAGCATTGGTGTACGATTTGTTCCAACATAATGGAGCTTGTTGACTAGTGAAGTACCTCTCGAGTTGGGTACTCGGGGAGTGAAGTAGGGCAAATAGGTGCTTCGTGCTGAACCATTATAAATCATCGTGTCCGGTTTACGTTTTCTCTTCTCATCTCTTTACTCTCTATTCTTGCATTTATTGTTTTAAATTTACACTTGCATTAAGGTTGTGTTTATGTGGCTTGTTACTTGTAGTGCGATCATGCTTGTGATATTAATTAAGACAACTTAAAAAATGCAAAACATATGAAAACTTCACCACATGTCTTAAACTAGCCACTAACGGCGGTCCCTTAATTAGGTTGGCGCTTCCAAATATATATGGGACTGTCCGCACATATTAAGGACCGTCCACAATATAATCAAAAACTCTAATTTATCTTACTTGTTCTATGTATGTTGTTGTAAGTTGGATATTAATCTACATAGTTGTTATAAACGTCATAACCATTATTCATGTTTAGTCATGCTTGATCGGAAATTTGTTACGAAAGATTTTAAGTTTTAAACGAAAACGTATTCACCCCTCCCCTCTACGTTTCTACAGTTGGTATCAGGGCCACGTCACTCTAGTTTTCAAAACAAATGGTTTTTAAACTAGAGTACGATCCACGTAATAAATTGCTCATTAAGATGGATTAAATATGAAAAGTGTTTAGTTGCTAAATTTGTGCAAAAAAGCTTTGTTGCTTAATTCGTACTAGTTTTGTATGTTAAATGCACTTCGTATACTAGCTTGAAGGAAATGAATTTATACACGAAAAACATGTTTTTGTTTACTGGTGACGGTCCCAAATATATGAACGGTCCCTTAAATATTTATGGGACCGTCAGTATTTAAAAGACCTTCACCAGAACTGGGTCAACTTTGAAAATTCATATAAATTCAATTGTAAGTCTGTAGGAGTCGTGCCACCCGCCATTTTAATGGTAATTGAGTCTACTTTCATTTAAAAATACTTCCAAGTATTGATCCAAAACTTAATTAAATCTTAGATTCAAAATACAACTTAGTGACCAAAACCTTGTGTTACTTGTAGATATGTTGCCCTTATGGCAAACATCTTTGGACCATTGCTTTTAGAAAGAAATCTGTTTGGATTAGTTAGGTTAATATATATTGGTTAAAGGGTAGAAATATTTGGGATCCTGAACTATATAGGGGTTATTCTTGGAGTTGGAAAAAATTTTTGGATCTTAGGGACAAAGTTAATATGTTTGTGTGTGTTAAGGTTGGTAATGGGAAGTGTTCAACCGTAGAGGGGGGGGGGGGTGAATACAGTTTCTTCGGCTTTTTAGATGTTTAAAAAAGCTTTAAGCCAAGAAGAGCACCTAGTGGTTTCAGCAAGAGCAACCACTAATACAAACACAAGTATATAAAGCGAGTAAAGAGACACCACGGTATATACTGGTTCGGGATGGGGGGGGGGGGTTTATACCATCCGTACGTCCAGTTACAAATCCATGACACGATACTATTCACTATATAATCCTTTCGGTGGACTACAAACCGTTACAATTCACTCCACCGATATTCGCGAATATCGATGCTCACAAAGAAGGAGTTACTCCCACGGTATTCCGCCCTCGGAAACCACCCAAAAGAATCTCGTGATTCAACTTCACCTAAGGGTCACCAAGACCACAACCAAAACTTCCACCCGGAAGTATCAAACCCCAACTAGATCCCTAATGATCTAAGCTTGGTCACCAAGACACAAGACTTCCCTTACAAACAATTGAATGAACGAATAAGTGTTTGTTCAACCAAGCCCTAACCTAACCTAGAGACTCGATTGTAATAGAAAGGGTAAAGATAAGAAGACCCTTGACACAACCACAAGAGTGGATTAAGTTCTTTTGATTCTTCCCTTGCAAGGAGATATGTTCTTCCAAAGATGTTAGTGTAAAAACTAAGAACACAAGATAGAATTAGAGGATTAGAGAGAAACAATGTAGAGAGAAAGAGTAATGGAAAGGGGTGAGGAATACATGAGGCAAGGGGGTATTTATAGGCCAAGACCCATACTTGGGAAAAATTTACCGAGCCCAGCGCGTTGCCCACGCGTCAACGCGTGGGTGACGCTCCAGAGGCTCTGTAACATATTTCTCAAATGTTGAGTTTTGGTCTTGTAAATACCTTGCCTTACTAAACCCCCAATTGTACATCACACTAAACCTTAACATTAATCAATATAAGGTTTACCATCTCAAATAGCCAATTTGGAAAATGTTTTTGTGAAGTGTTTATAAGAAATCAATTATCAATGATCGAAAGAATATAAGAGATAATTAAGTAGGGGTAGAATGGGTATTCCTCACATGGCATAAAAGAAAGAAGAGAATATGTCATGGGATATTCCTCTAAAGGGAAGAGTGAGTGAGGTTAGATTAAGAAGTAACCATGTTTAGGTTTAGAAAGAAGTGTATAGAGATTAAACCATGGTTAGGTTAGAAGGTGAACCATGGTTAGGTTAAAGGGTGTTTCTAAGGGAATGTTCCATCCTTGGTGTGGTTAAGAGTTAACTATAGTTGGGTAAGAAATGGATGAGTTGGGAACTAACCATAGTTTGGTTTGAAGTGAACCATGGTTGGGTTAAGAGAAGCATATTCTAAAGAATATTTGATGCGTGGTTTTGCAACCTTGCAAAAGGTTTTACTTCTCAAGGGATCTTGAGAAGCTTGTGATTGCTCAATTATAGTATATATATTAAGTATCTAGGAAATCCGCGAGAAATACGGATTAAGTTTCCCAACGAAGGTGTGAATGAAATCTTAGAACTTCGACTCGTGAAAAGTGGTAAAGTGAAAATAGTGATGGTGAAATTCAAATTATGAAAAGAAATGATGAAATTAGCAGAAGGTACAAGCTATATATGCACAAATGTTTAAAACCTAAAAACGGGAATTCAAACGCAAGTTTAAAACGTAACATACGAAATAAAACGTAACTATTTATGAAAAGTTATCCTTAAAATATGAAATAAATTTCTAAAAATCTTAAACTTCTTAAAATAATTTTGAGAAAAAGAAAAATATTTTTTTGACTTTTTATTTATTTTCTAGAATTTAATTTCTATTTTAGAATTTAAAATGTAATTAAAATTAAAAGAAAATGTAAAAATAAATGGGAAAAATGCAAATTTAATTTTGAAAAATCTAAAATAATAGAAAAAAATTATCTAAAATATTTTTGGATTTTTAAAGGCTTTTTCTGATTTTTTATTGATTTTTTTGTTTATTAAAAAGTATTTAAAAATGATTAAAAACTAAGAAAAATAGTAAAATAACTCATAAAAATATGAAAAATTCACAGAAAATCTAAAATATTATAAGTAACTTGAGAAAAAATTATGAAAAAGAAATAAGAAGCAGAAGTGCTTATGCAACCTAAAACACCTTATAGCAAGTGCTTATTAATAAGCACTTGCCACAAAACTGAATGAAACTGAAAACACAGAAGCACTATACTCAGGTAAACTCAAATATGCTAAAAGATGTTCAATTGTAACACAGATACACTAGTAGCAAGCAATAAGTAGTTCATCAATAAGCATACAAATGAGCAAAAACAAAACAGAATAAGCCAGAAGCTAAAGTACAAATGTAAACTACTCAATTATACTCAATGAAGCTCAGGAACCAAAAATAAGCTAAGGCATAAGCCAGAATTCACTAATGCTAGTCTAATTGTCCAATCAGCAGACCTATTCTAACACCCAAACTTGCAGTATCAATAAGCTAATCTAATAAGCAGTAAGAACCAATCTAGTGGGGGCAAAAGTTAACCAGCTATACCAAATATCTAAATATACTAAAAGCCCTATGTAAATCAAACAATCTCTACCCTAATTGATCCCAAATTCAGTAGCATGTGGAAACTCACAAAACTAAGATCGTTGACTATTTAGTTCATATACTACTTTGACCAAATCCAACTTCTCTTGATTATATCTACTCCTAATTGCTATATTAAGCTAATTTTAAACTAATTTAAGCTACTTTGAACTGTTATGCAACTACAACTTCAAATACACTAACAGATTATCACTAATAGTAACAGTTAACCAAAATGAAAACAAATATTGAATATATTGATAAACCAACTACTGTTTTTATGATTTAGAACTCTCTTATTACACTAATACAGCCTAGGTGTGACAGTGAAACAACAATTTAACCACAACTATTTTTAGCTAATGACAGATCCAAACACACCCTTAACTAACAGTTAACACTATGAAGCTATGAAATAAACTACAAATCTCAAATCTAGTGATCAAGTAAGCTAAAATTATACTAGCAGAAACAATTTCAACTATCTTACAAATGAATCACCCCTCAGCATGAACAGAGGGTTTCACTATGCTTGCCTGTCTCTAGACAGATTGAGGTCATCCCTGGTTATCTTAATCTATCAAATAAACACCAATGATCAACTGATTTGGTCTCAGTTGACTTTTGTTGACCGTGAGAAATTTTGAATAAGGAATCTGAATACAATTCACAAGAGCTATGTTAAGCTAGAATGAGATGTATAATACTACACACTAGCTTAATTGAAAACTGATTCAATTCAACACTATTTTTTTTATTTTCTGTTTTCTGATTTTCTAAAAACTTTTGGTAAGATAACACTGAATTTAAATGAAAGAGTAAACAATATTTTTATAAAACTAAGATATTGCTGAATTAAAAGAGATTACAACTAAAACAGTAAGCTAAAATTAATAAGCAAAATTAATTTACAAGTGAACTAAATTTTCATTAAAAGAAAAGTAATACAAAGGAAATGAAAACTACAAACTCAAAAAGTAAACGGGTAGAGTTTCTTTACTCTAAACTCCACCAACTAATACAATAGCCCTAACACTCTGTTTATAGCTACAATAAGAGGATTCTAGAATGGAAGGGTCACGGATTTCCAGCTTGGCAATCCGTGTGGTGTGCTTTCTGAGATGCAATTCTGAGCCTCTGATCATATCCAAAACATTCCCTTTGATTAATAGCCCTCGGATTAATTTGACACATTCACAGCAATGGAATGATACCATGTGTCCGCTTCTGTGCTTCTTCTATGCTGACATACATCTGACACATAGTAATATCCATCTAGAAGCACCTGATTAGACTAAAACACCCTTAATTGCTGTAATTGGAATGGAACAGTAACTTAGGGTTCATAGGATTATGGGTTTGCTAAATTGGGGGGCGGGAGTGGGTAAGTATTATTTAATTAGGTTTGACTCTGGGTAAGTATAGTGTTGACCGTGTATGGATGATGGACCGGGTAAAAGGATGGTTAGTGGATTGGGCTTTGGGCTTGGGTTTGTTGGATTGTAACATGGATATGGACAAATATTGCAATTTTTAATTTCAGATTTTTAGTTTTCAAGGACCGATTTTGTATTTTACTAAAAATCCAAGGACCAAAGCTGTAGTTCTTCAAAATATAATCCAAGGGCTATTTCTGTCCATTTTAGATTCTTAGAGGGCTGATTTTGATTTTACTTGAAATATTATCATGAGGGACCAAATCTGTCAAATGATAAAGTATAGGGACTGAATGTGGAATTTCTTCAATCATTGACCAGGGACTAAATATGACAATCTTCAAATCTCTGAGGTCTTCCTTAGGCTTTGTAGGCTCAGAATTGGCTTTCATTGACTGATCTACACACATTCCACTCTCGTGCTCGTTTTTGCCTGTTTCCGTTTGTTTTTTGTCATTTAATGAGATATCCGCACCTGCACATTCACAATCACAAAAACACATATTCTTTGGCGTTTTGGGTTAGTTTTTGGATTATTAAGTCTCTATTTGGTAAAGAAAAGGTGAGTAAATAAGTACTCACCAAAATCCCCCAGACTAAGGTATTGTCGTGCCCTCACGCAATATGATCAATTCACGCTTTTGGGATAAATAATTTCATAACTCTTCCTACTGACTTTGTAAAGTAGAAAGGAGGTTCAAAAGAAGTTACAAAATCATTTATTCCCGCAAACGCTCTGTTTTCCAAAGTTTATTCTTTATTCTACTTATCACTTCGATTTTTTTACTTTTCATACTTCATACTTGTGACGGTTTGTTGAACTTTCATTATTTTGCAATAATTTTTAGGGTCAACGAGTAGAAACACTTCTCATGGAGAAATGACCATACAGATAAAAATCGTCATCCTTGATTTTTCACAAGCTCCCAAACTAAGCGTACAAACGAGATCACATCTTATCTACAAGTTAGATGCTAACACTACTCATAAAAGTTACTTGTGGAAACCTCTTACTTCCATGTCCTAAGTTTTGTATCTCAAAAATTTTATTTTTGTTGAGAAATGAATTGCTTCATATTTCTCGTTTCAATTTTCTTTTAGTCCGATAGTGATACCAAGTTTAAACACTAAGTAGTTTTTTATTTTCTCTCAAGAACCACTACAATAGAAATTTGGTCCACATCAAGGAATTTGGGTACCTACAATATCATAGATAAGTTGCGGAGTACTACACGTGCACCTCATGTGTCCAATTCAGAATCATCCACATGCACCTCACGCGCCAACAACTTTTATACATAAGCTCTTATTCATCATAACTTTCACTTTTCACTTTTTTCATTTTTCACTTTTCTCATATTTTTCATTTTTTTTCATTCTTTACTTTTTTCTCAACATCGATGGAAGCTTATCGGGTAGCTCCAAAACCACATACATAATCAACTTTTGACTTTGGATTTTTTTACATTTTTGCTCTTATTTTTGATGTTCCTTGATATGTACCCAACTTTTAAAGCAAAGATTCTCTTAAGAAAATAAAGAACTAAATATTATCCAAACCTAAATACCACTAATTAACTAGAACATCTATTATATATCGGTGTACAATCTTATGGGAGTAAAAAGCCACAAGTACCTTCCATGAGCTCTAAAGAGAACCAACTACTCCACGTTTAGCATCTAACTTCTAAATAAACTCTATCATTTCTCGCTCTTCGCAATTTAAGATTCCAAGTAATGAAACCAGCGAATACTTAGCCGATAATCAGCCACGCATATATAAAGTCAGTTACGGAAACTTGCAAATTCTAGAAGAAGAATTCACATTTTCTAGCTCCTTATGTAAAAGACTAGCAAAAGCTTTTAAGCTGCGCATGTATAAAGTCAAGTACGGGAACTTGCAGATTCTTAAGAAAGAATTCGCATTTTATAGCTCCTTGTGTGCAAGACTAGCATAAGCTAATGTGATTATCATTGGTTAAGGGAACAAGCTAGGGCTCAACACGCCCGGTCAAGTCAAAATATTTATTCCTACTCTCGCCAGTTGGAAAGTCAACAAGGTGTCAAAACACTTATTCAAATCTTATTATATTTTTGCACAACTTTTTCAATTTTTCTCATTTTTTTGCACTTTTTCATGACTTTTTCATTCATTTTTCTTCAAAAATTTTGAAAATTTTTCAATTTTTTCATTTTTTAGGAAAAACGGAGTTGCAAGAGTACACGACATGGTGAAAAATGCAAGGTCAAATCGAATCGAAGATTCACCCTCCCCCGGACTAGAATGGAACATTGTCCTCAATGTTTTACGGGTAAAGGCAATCCTAACAAAATTCTAGGGCCGTTTATTAATTATGCCAAAGAAAACGTTAGTTGATAAGATTTACAGATATAGTGTTTCTAAAAGCATCGATGAATGAGACTCGAGTGGAGAAAGAACATCATGACGAGCACGAGAGTCATCATAAATCGCGGACAATCCTGAATAAACATTCACAAACAACCACGGAACACAAGTGTAGAAGAGGCACCCCCTCCTCACGTTATTCGTTAGAAATAAGAAAAATAAGAAGCTGAAATGGATAAGCATGGGTTGCCTCCCACGAAGCGCTTGTTTTTGGTCACCGAGTCACATGAGCTTGACTCGATCCCCGAATTAATTCATCCTTGGGGAAAAATCCATGGAAAAATAATCTCACTCGGGCTTTCATTCAAAATATTTGGATAAACATATGAATTATTTGAAATTTCCACCCTGAAGAGATAACTGATGGTATTCTAATAGTGAAAACTATTAGAAACGATACCAATAAATGGAAAGAACGTCATGATAACAATCATGAACAAGTCATATTCATAAAAAGAAGACTTCATAATTGTGGAATTATGAATCTTATCATTAATGCTCTTTTGAAAAACTTTCCCGGGTGGAAGGGATGGGATAAAATTTTCATGAAAACTTTCATTCTTAAGAATGCCACACGGGTCATGATCATTTTCAAGATCAAAACAGAAGTTTTCATACTCTGGATCAGAAAGTTCACCAGAGAATTTTTCAAAATCACATTCAATCTTATCAAAACATAACGACTCATACTCTAAAAGAGAGATAAAAGTAAGAGAAGTGGTACTGCCACTACTCGTCTCTTCCGTATGATCGATATCAAATTGAAAAGCTTCATAAATTGGATAAGAATGATCAGGACTAAAAGTGGGATTGCCACTAATCTCCTCAGTCGTATCAAATGAAAAACACTTATAATCGGGTAAAAATTCCTCGAGCTCGGGCTCCAAAGGATCTTCAATTGTAAGCTTAATCTTCTTCTTAACTTTATCCAGAGGGATTGACGGTTCATCGTTCAGCAAATTTTTAAGAAAAAGAGTATCTCCCTTCTAATTAAAGTAAGATTCATCAATCTCAGAAAAAGGGATTGTATCAATAGCAAGGAATTCATCAACCTTTTCCCAAAAAGAATCATATTCCTCAATCGGAGGAAAAGATGGGGAAGAGTTGGAGACGAATGTTTTCAAGAAATCATCAAAAGAATAATCACAAACATCAACGCTTTTAACGATATACTTCTTTGATTTTTAAGCATCGGCACAAAAAATCATTATATCATCGTCATGTCGCAAAGTTAGAGTATCCTCAAAATGATCAACTAGGCCTTTTGCGGTTCACAAAAATGGTCTCCCTAGTATAAAAGGAACTCTTGGATCAGCCTCAAAATTAACAACAATAAAGTCGGCTGGGAAAGTACACGAATTCACTCGAACAAATACATCTTCAGAAATTCCGACCGGATGAGTAATCAAACGATTAGAAAGCTCTAAAGTCATATGAGTCGGTTTAAGATCTCCCATTCCAAGTTGTTCATAGATTGATAATGGCATAAGGTTAATGCTTGCACCTTAATCGGCCAGGGCATTGCAAACCTCTTGATCTTTCAACGAACAAGGAATGAGAAACTTTCCCGAATCTCCAAGCTTCTCAGGAAGCTTTTTGAGAAGAATAGCGGAGCATTGAGCATTAATCGGTGTTTCAGCTAACTCAAGCAATTTTTCTTTATTACTTATAAGATTTTTGAAAGTTGAAGCAAACTTTGGCATGTTAACAAGAGCATCCATGAAACTGATGTCAAAGTGCAATTTTTGAAAAATATCAAGAAACTTTTCCATTTGTCTCTTAGGTTTTGCACGGAGCTCTTCATCATTAAAACTTGACGGATATGGCAGTTTTGATTTGTATTTAACATTGTTTTCAGAAACGACTTTTTCTTTATCTTTAGACGTTTGGAAAACCGGAGGTTGGACGTTTTCAGAACCTCCATTATTAGTAGGAGGAACTGGGTCCTTTGTCGCCTCGGTCTCACGGTCCACTACCTTAGGTGGAGACGAAGAAGAGGTAGTAGGAGCCGTAGGTCCATCATATTTAACACCACTACGAGTCGTGATCGCCTTAATCTCGCCCCTCGGGTTTGCGATCGTGTTGCTTGGAAGAGAAGTAGTACCCGAACCCGATGGTCAATCATTTAAACGTTTTTTAAGATCACTGATTTGATTAGCAAATAACCGTGTTGTTTCTTCTTGTTTTGCCATAAAAACTTGTTGGTTCTGAAGCAATTGATTAATCAAATCATCCGTGGGCGACGAATTTTTAACAACTCCTTGATTTTGATTATTATTGAAATTCTGCCCACGGTTTTGAAAATTACCATGATTCTGATTTCCATGATTAACATTTTGAAAATTCCCAGGGTTTCCATAATTTCCTTGGTTTTGAAAATTCCCTTGATTCGGGCCTTGATTGTAATTTCGTTGAAAACCCCGGTTTTGATTAAATCCTTGATTATGATTTTGAAAACCATTATTAGCTCGACTCTGATTTTGATTTCCTTGATTATTACGATTCTGCACATTATGATTCTGATTGACTTGATTTGGTTGTTCGAGAATGGGTGATCCAAGAAAATTGGTGGAACGATAGCTGAGAAGATTTCGATCTCTTTGAGGTGGGTAACCGTTGTTACCCATATTTGCAGCATACGCGTTCTCATGAGAAAAGGCACCGGTGGCCGGACATTCATAATACAAATGAGGACCACCACAAGTCTCACAACCATGACTAACCATATTGACTTGATGGTTTTTGGTTTGATCCTGAGTCATTTGATACATTTGATGCATTCGTAGCATAGCCGTAGACATATCATTGAGCTTCTTAGTATTGGCGGCAAGCTCGAGATTATCTGAAGAATTATGAGTCGCAGTCGATCTCGTTGGCTCATTCCTCTCGGCTGAGGAATCCTAATAATTATAATGAGCCGTCATATTGTCAATAAGTTCGTAACAATCTTCAGGACGACGTTTCATAAAAGTACCACTGGCTGCTGCATTAATCGTGTCACGATGTCGTAAAGTCAAATCATTATTGTTGGGATCAAAGTTTTACTATTTTATCAAGTCTCGGTCATTTGTAATAATAAGTTGCTTAAGTTATTATTTACTTACAATTATGTTATGTTACAAGTTTACTAGACTTAAGTAAAATAGTCCATGGGCCTTAAGCCCACTCGAAATTCATGTAAGGAAGGAATGGGAGTGTTGCCCTAGCTCCTTCCCTATATATAGTAACCTTAGGTCTCATGTAAACTTGGTTGGTTATTTGATATCTTAAAGAAACTCTTGCACTTATATTTCTCTCATTCTTATAATCACCCAAATCCTTATATCTATCTCATTCTTGTTTGTGTAAAATCAATATGGTGACCTAACAAGTGGTATCATTCGCCATATGAAGGTATAGTTCTTGTTTTTCCATAGAAATCAATCCAAAACTCATTTTTATTTCGTTATTTTTGTTGAAATTTTCATACTTTTTTGTTTGTTTATTGTTTTCTATCACATATTTGCTTACAAATTTGTGTTACAAAACACTACAAACATAAACGTCCTAAAATTTTACCAAACTATACGAATAGCATTCTTGTACTTGTTATCGAAATCTTTATCATTTTTTGAAAATCTTAAAAAGTTTTCAACTTTCTTTAAGATTTGCTCTTTTTATACCTAAAAGTACAAGAATCTTTAAATAAAAACGCGTTTTTGGTTAGCTTTCTTTGAAAACAAAAACTGTCCAAATATCGCAATCTACCAATTGCCCAAGTTTCGGAATCGCTTTAAATTGCTTCCAATCGACTTACGAATTATGGACTCAGTATTTTCTCTCTTGTATAAGAAAGAAAAGTACTTCGACTTTTGGATAACTTTCGAAATTGTATAATTTCGAAAGTGTGTTAGTGATTTTGTGTTTTCGAAAATAATTCATTCTTTTCGAAATCACATCTTTTCGAAAACTCTCATAAGCTTCGAAAACTCACAAACCTTCACTAAGTTTCGCGACTACTTGCTAAAGTTTCAAAATTCACTTATTTCGCAAACCTAAAAGTTTCGCAAACCTAAGTTTCGAAAACTACTAAAGTTTCGCAATCACAAGTTGAGTGAAAAGTTTCGCAAACACTGCAAGAGCAAACTTTCGCAATCACATACTTGAGCAAAGTTTTCGAGATTTGGCTAAACCTATACCTTCTACAAGATCCATCTTTTCACAAGTGTTTCAATATGTCTCAACCACCGTACTACAACTTTAACCATCCTCAGCAACATCAGAATCAACAGTATCATCAGCAACAACAACAGTATCAACAATCACCATAATATTATCAACAACCGGTTTAATCACAACAACATATTCTCATGAAACAACATCAGATGGTTCCAATACAACAATCCTATCCCATGTCACCACAACAGAGCCAACTCCCATCAAAACCTACTCACTGGTTTGACAGGATTTCTGAAGTCATTTCAACTCAACAATCCAGACATGAAGCAGGATCTATTGACACCCCACCAATGCTAACACCGGGTAATTATGTTCAGTGGGCAAGTCGATTCTTAAGGTTTATAGAACTCAAGAAACCCAATGGTAAGTACATGAAACAAGTTATCCTTGAAGGACCATTTTCGTGGCCTGTTAACTACGTTAGCGGTGACCCATCTGTTGATCCTCCAGTAGCTCTAACTGCTGTTCTTGTTCCTGAGTCTTCACTTATTGCTGAACAACACCACCATCGTGAAGCAGATGAGTATGTGATGAGTGTGTAAATACTCATCATTTTTAGTCAAATCTGAGCTGAAAAACGATAAAAAACACTCAAAAACACACCAAAATACGAGGAAATCCCAAAGATCGTATTTTATATGTTTCTGATGCAAAACGAGTGAAAACAAACGAAAAATAAACAAAATTTGCATATTTGGCAGCTTCAGTCCCCCAACTTTCAAAGTTTTACAAAACTAGTCCCTGGTCAGTCATTTTAAAGAAAAGTCAACCCAAACTCTTTAAAAGTCAAAATAAATCACAAATGATCTTTGGGTAAAAACTTTTGGAAAAATTACAAGTTTGGTCCCTCAACTTTGGCAAATTGGCAATTTTGGTCCCTGGTGTTTCATATGTGGAAAAATTGTATTTTTGGTCCTTTGGTTTCTCTAACTTGACAGAACTGAACCTTGATTGAAGTTTGAAAGATGTGCAAAGATGGTCCCTCAATTTTCAGCTTTGTTACAAATTTGGTCCTTGTGGTTTTACAATAATAAACCAAACGGATCCGTAATACTAAACCATTACAAACACCCATTTCCCAAAGCCCACCAAAATTCACCCAAGCCCAAAATAACCCCAAGGCCCATTCCTAAATCCGGTTTATTATTAAACCTAAAAAGGGAGGGTCAAATGGTCAACAAACCAGAACCTTATCTTCTTCTTCCCCAAAGTGTTTCTTCCCCCCCCCCCCCCCCCCCCCCCGTGACTGCATACTTCCAACACCCCATCACCATCTCAACCATCACCATCTTCCCCCTTGTCCTACACTCCATTCCCCAATCCCACTAATCCCCCTCCAAACCATACCTAACTCCCATATCTATTCACAGAAAGACAAGCTGGCAATCCACCACTCTTTTGGGCGCCAAAGCAGTAATTAAAGGGCTGGGATGAGTTGTGATTAATCTAAAGGCCAAGATTCATTGTGAAGAAGCACAAAGGGTTCACAAGTTTTTTCTGCCTCAGCAAACAAACACACCAAGGATGAAGACAAGGAAGAAGCTTGGTGTGTACCTACCACCTTAGTTTTAGTATAAATATGTAGTGTTGTAAGCCCAGAAGAGGCCGCTCAGTTTTATTTTATCTTTTCTGTTTTTAAAAGCTTTATTGTAATTCAAAATTTTCTAAGTTTACTAAAAGTATTCTCAAGTTATTTTAAGTTTATGTTTCCAGTTTAAAAGTTCTATTTATTTCACATGAAAAGTTTGGTATCTTAATTATTATGCTGCTTAATTGAATTTGAAAGAAAAGAAAAAAAAAAGTGTTACTAAAGAAGGGTGAAAGTAGCAGTTGCAGAATGAAGATGAAGTTGGTTTAGAGCTCTTAGGAGCATTTAGGATTTTGTTATTAGTAATGGTTCAACATTGGTTTATGGCTCTGGATAACTTGTAAGAATTTATCCATGTTCTTATCATTGAATTCTGTCATTACTTGCTACTATTTAATGAGTATTTATGCTTATGTATTATTAGTTTAGGCTTAGGTTTCTAGTTAATAGGATAAAACTTGAAATTGTGGTGTAAGACTCCCAATTTTATTTCATTTGGGGTGTTTGGCTCTACTTTGTTTGAGATGTTATTGTTGTTCAATTGTTGACTGGAATGCATAGGTAGTCTTCACTAGGTTAGTTAAGTAAGATTCTACATTAAAATTGGTAGTCCATTCCTTAAAAGTCAAAGTTAGCTTAAAATTCCTTGACTGCTTAGTGGATTTGAGGTATCTTCTGCTTGTGGCTGAGAAGTTAATGTTTAAGCGTGATCATTAATCACTTAGTAATAGGTTAGAACAATAAAATCTCAACCTGGTCAACATTTGCAAAACCTCATAAGTCAAATTGTTTTCAAATTCACAAAAGTCAAAAAAAATTCATATTCAGTCATTGCAACGATTTCAAATCAATCTCTAGAGTTTATTAGTGAATGGAAATGAATTTGTTTTGCTGATTTGAAAAATTTACCAGCTTGTGTGTAAATCTCAAAAAGAAAAGTGGAATTTGGAATTGTTTTGCTAAATAAAAAGTAGTCTCAAAGTTGGATGATTGGCACAAAGTTCCCCTATATCTCAGTTTATTTAGGAAATTAAATTGCTTGTAGATTGCTTCTTGATCAGTGTTAGGATTAGATTTTTGTAAGTTTAGATAGTCCCCTAGGTAGGTTGTTAGGACTGCTTTTAGTTTTGGACAATTTGCTTATTGAGTGCTTAAACATAAGCCCTCTTTTGGCCCTTTGAACCCAGTTCTGCTGCTACATCAGTGGTGGACAAAGTTGTTCGATTCTTGACATTTGTTTGATCCATATTTGTAGTTGTTTTTGTTAATTGTTTTGAAATCATTTAGGGTAGAGTTTTCCCTTTGTTTGTGCTTAATTCACCATTGATTTGTGGTCACATGAGATCATGGGCTGATGGTGTTCATCAGTTTACACCAACATCTTTTGAGTTGTGAATATGCTACATATTATTGATTCTCAGTTAGTACTTATTGCTATTGTTGTTGTTAGATTATGTTACATGGCTGTGATTGTTGTTGGAGTAGTCTGCAAAAAAAAAAAAAAAAAAAAAAAAAAAAAAAATAGCAAAAAGGTAAAGCCTGGGATTCGAACCCAGGTCCTCACCCTTTCCCCGTCCACAACACAACACACCAACACCACTTGCCCTTGGGTCTTGTTTCGATTTTAATAGGCAAAATCTAATAAATAACCAATCTTTTCATTTTTTCCAAATTAAGCTATTCAGCCTTAACTAGCTTATTTCTCTGCTTATTTTCAACTATATCACCAGCTTTTATATTTTTCTTAGGCTCAGTTCAACTTATAGAATTTTCATAAAAAGTTTCAGATTTTTAGTGTGATCAATTTAATTATTAGAATTTAGTTTGTGATTTGTAGTATTAAATTCGTAATAAATAGAATTTTTGTCGAAAAATTAATTTTTCTTTTTCCAAAATTTTCTTTTGCATTTTAGTAAGTAAGAAAAATAATTAGAACTCCGTAGGACGTTTGAAACTTAAAATTCGCGTTTTATTTTGCGCTCTCGCATTATTTTTTAAATAACGTTCGCATTTTTAATTTAGTTTACGTTTTTTGGATTCTCAATACCTAATTATGTTTTCCCGTAGTTTTTAGGTATTCCTTAGATTGTTAGTTGCTTCAGGTTAATTTATTTTTACCTTCGTTCGTTAATTTTCAAATTCGTTAATTTAACGTATCGTAAAACCAAATAACCTTTCCAATCATACAAGATTTTAATCCCAATCTCATTCGAAGCTTTCCATTCACACCTCGTTGGGGTACGACCCGGGAAATCACTTCCCGGTCTCATAATTTGAATATCACTTTCACAAGTTTTGCGAGGTAATCGTTTTCCTAAACGGTTTACTCGTATTACTTCATTTTTATTTGTCTCACGACGAATTAAACCTCACGTTTGTTGATATTTTGATAAATTGTTGTTTGCACACACCAAAACACAATGAATCAGTATGCTATGTCTTACATACTTCAGGGAATACCAAACATCATATTCAGAAGTGTTGATGCTTAGACAAGTGCAAAAGCTATGTGGGAACACGTCCATCTACTTATGCAAGGCACACAACTGAACAAGGAAGACATGGAATCTAAACTTTACTTGGAATACACTAATATCATGATTGAACCAGGGGAATCACTTGAATCTTACTTTCATCGTTTCACCAATGTCGTCAATGACTTAGAGAGACATGAAGTACACCTTCCAAGGATTCCTGTCAATACAAAGTTTGTTAGTAGTCTGGGTTCTGAATGGCACAAGTATGTGACATTTGTGAGACAAGCTAAGAATTTTCATAGAGATCCATATGGTTTGTTGTACGACTATCTCAAGCACTATGAGTCTGAAGTTGAAAAGGATAGAGCCGCACGAGGAGGATATACACCACCACCTACTTCTAATCCCCTAGCAATCGTTGCTCAATCTCATGCTCCGATGTCTAATCAAGTTTATGATTAGGAACAGAATTATCTCAGTTACCAGCAACCTGCTACTTCACACAAAATGGTCCCATATGAATCATCCTCGCAACACGCTTCTCCTCAACCTCCTCCATATGACAACCATGATAGCATGTATTATTCTAATCAGATTAAAGATGATGATGATGATGACGTCAATACGCTGAATCAAGGACTTGCTCTTATTGCTCGTGCTTTTAGCAAATTCTCTAACAAAACCAACAACCGTCTTCGTTCTTCATCAAATACAAGAAATCAAGCTGTCATTCAAGATGGTCGAGTTGAGATTCAGAACCGTAATCCTGGACGTTCAGGCTCAAGAGGGTATACTGGAAATTCTGGGTATGGACAAAGATTCAACAACAATGGGGGATTCAGAAACAATTCAGGTGCTCCTCAGAGAAGTAATGACAATGTGGCAAATAACAATACAGTATCTGGGAGTGCAATATGGTGCTACAACTGCAACGAAAAAGGTCATATTGCAACAACATGTCCTAAACCGAAAACCCGCGGCAGTCAATTTCACAAGCAGGCATTACTAATGGCTCTCAAAGATGAAAAGGAAGGAACTTTCAATGCACAAGAGAACAGTTTCTTTGCTACTGCTTACAATGATGATGATATGGAAGATCTTGAAGCCAATGCAGCTGTGATGCTTATGGCCAACATGCAGGAACATCATTTGAATGATTCAGGCCCAGTGTTCACCACTGATGGTTTGTCTCAGGTAAATGACCTAACCACATGCTCCATAGAATTTAATGCATCACCCTCTGCTTCTAAATCAGATCAGGCGCAAGTTGTTCGATCTGAATCATTTTTATCTTCTCAAGAGGATGAACAATTAGACACAGTTGTTATATTTGATGATGACACTATCGTTTCGTTTGATGATCCTATTGAGCAAGACAAAAATGACTATATTGAACAACATGAACCTTCTTCTGATCCAGACCCTGACTGTACTGTCATGGCCAAACAAATTAATGAACAACTTCTTTCTACTCACATAATGGACGAGCAAACCAAAGTTTTGAAAGAAACTAATGCCAAGTTGAAAAAGGACATTGAATGTTATAAAATACAACTTTCACATTTTCAAAATGCAGTTCATCGTGAAAAGTGCTTTGAAAAGTCATTTCAGGAATCATATGTCAAAGAACAAAATCTTCAAAAGCAAATATATGACATAATTGAGTCAAACGGTAAATTGGTTTCCAAACTGGAAAATGAAAAGCATGATCTTCAAAAAAAAGTTGTACAACTTCAAAAGGAGCTTTCAAAAACACAAACAGAGGTAACAACTTGCAAACAAGAATTTTATGAACATAAGGTGCAAAAACGAGAAAAAGAAAATACTTTAATTGAAGAAAATCTCGCTCTCGAACATCAAATTAAAGCTTTTCAAAATATTGTTTATAAACATGGAGAATCTGTAACGACAATTCAAAAGTTTACTTTAAAACCAAGACAAGATAAAGGTTTTGCCCTTGGCGATTACAGATCCACTTTTCTTCTCACTGCATTCAAAATAATTCCTAAGCTTTACAGTATGGACCAATTGATGGATAATAATGTTGTGCGTGTTATTGTACATAATACTGAGGAAGAATACGAACTTGAAGCAAAAAGTCGATCAAAAATGAGTCAAGTTGAATATTGTAAACCATATAATTACTCAAAAGCTCCTCACATTTCAAAATCTTTTGTTCCGTCAAGAGAAATACATGAGAAATAATGGTATGTAACTGAGTCTTATGTTTCATCTTCCAATGGAGCTCATGTCAAACCCGTGGCACAAGTAAATGGTCCATTACCATCTTCTGGTAATGTGACACCATTACCTACACGTTGTAAAGTTTTAGATTATTTTCAAACATTCATGAAAGGCATCAATAACTTGGAAAACGTAATTGAACATCATTCGCAAATTAAAATTGCTACTTTTCAATCAGCCTACGAGCGGGAAAAGCGAGACATTTTTCAAAAACAAATTCCGCCTTTAGTTCAAAATCTGCGTTATTGTGCTACTCATTGGGAACAGGAACTCCAAAAAGAAGTTACAGACATGAAAAACATTTTCGCTTTAAATGAAAATGCAATTTTGGTTCAACAATGAAAAAACCGATTTTTTAAAATAGATTCTGATCGACTCTTAGAAAAACTCCTCACAGCTGATATTCATACTCTCCTCATGAATGATCTCTGTTATTCTAGCAATGCTACGGTATTTGAAGATTACTTTGCTGATATTGATATGCTGAAGTCTAAAAATGAAACATTGAAACATAAATATGAAACGTTGCGTCAAAACAGTGATGATGTGATAAACAAACTTTCAAACGAAATTTGTCAACTCAAACAAAAGCTTGATTGGTGTCAAGCTCAAAGTATTGAAACTGAATTGCAACTACGAAGTAAAAATGCTTTTCTCAAAGACAAACGTCTTCAATATGAAAAAGAAATTGCGGAGTTAAAAATTGAAAACGTCGAATGGCAACAAAACCGCGATGACATTCGTTATTGCAATGCTTTACTTGAGTCTGATATTCAAGATAAAAATCACATCATCATTGATTTGAAAGAGAAAATTAAGCTACTTCAAAAAGGTAAGTTTATTGACACCACAGTGATAGCACCAGGAATGTTTCAAATAGACAGAACAAATAAGGGTAATCATGCTAAGAGTTCTAATGTTAGTTCTTCCACTTCCACAGGACTAGTTTCCCCTAAGAGCGTTAGCAGCCCAAAGCCAAAAAGCGTTAACAAGATTAAAAAGACTAGGCTCTGGCAACATAGAAGAGGAACACTAGAAGTGCAAGAAGTAGAAGATCACCTTAGGAACTTGAATAAAACTCATGTTGCATCTGATTTAGATTCTAATATGGCAAATTGTAATCAAAATCTTAATGTAACAAATGATGAACCTTCAAATGTTTTGAATATTAATGCATCTTGTGTGTTTTGTCGTCAAAGTGAGTTATCTGGTGATCATACCCAATGTGTAGCTAATAATCTCTTACATCGTAAAAAGAAACGTAGATCCGGCTTTCCTTCTAGGCCCACTACTGCCTCTAAGTCAACCTTAGGAAAAATGCCTATTACCGTTTCAAATGATGTTGCAGTCAACTCAAGAGCAGAAATCAACAAATCTAGGAACACGCCAAAAGCTAGTGCATTCACTAAAAACAAAGCAAAAACTAGTTGGAATTGGCAACGTTGGTTACAATACAAACCAAATTTTAAATGGATTACTAAACTGTTAAATACTTGTGTTTTTAACCAACAGGAACCCACTATTTCTTCGGGTTCCACCCTTACTTCTGTTCCATTTCTGTCGTCTTCTTGTGATGCAGGTGGTTCAGATCGTTCTCTAGATTGTTGATAGCGGTTGCACCCGACATATGACAGGCAATCTCAAACTGTTAACTAACTTTGTCTCAAAGTTTATTGGAACTGTCAGATTCGGGAATGATCAATACGCTTTAATCATGGGTTACGGAGACTATGTGAATGGGAATATTGAAATTAGCAGAGTATATTATGTTGAAGGGTTGGGTCACAACCTCTTTTCAGCCGGTCAATTTTGTGATGGAGATTTAGAAGTAGCATTTCGAGAGAAAACTTGTTTCGTTCGTGATCTACAAGGAAATGATTTGATGTCAGGCAAACGTGGCACTAACCTTTACACAATTTCAATGTCTGACATGATCGCTTCATCTCCTATCTGTCTTCTATCCAAAGCTGAAACGACTAAATCCTGGTTATGGCACAAACGCCTTTCTCACTTGAATTTCAAAACGATGACTGATCTCGCTCATCACAAATTAGTTGAAGGCTTTCCAAGATTCCGCTATGCCAAAGATCATCTTTGTCCAGCCTGTGAACAAGGAAAAAGTACCCATGCTCATTTTCCCTCAAAACCTGAACACAGTACTATTCATGTTTTACAAATGCTTCATATGGATTTGTGTGGTCCGATGTGTGTTCAAACAATTAACGGTAAACGCTACATTTTAGTAATTGTTGATGATTACTCTCGCTGGACTTGGGTTTATTTTCTTCGAAGTAAAGATCAAGCTCCTCAAATGATCATCACCTTTCTCACCAAAATACAAGTTCAGCTACGCAACACAGTCAGAATTGTTAGAACTGACAATGGCACAGAATTTAAGAATCAGACTCTAAGGTCGTATTTTAAGAAAGTGGGAATTGAACACCAAACATCTATTCCACGAACACCCGAACAGAATGGAGTTGTCGAAATACGCAACAGAACATTAGTGGAAGCTGCTCGAACGATGTTAATCGATGCTCAATTACTAGATTACTTATGGGCAAAAGCTGTTTCAACCGCTTGCTACACTCAAAACCGTTGTATGATCACAAAACGCCATCACAAAACCCCATATCAGATTGTTCACAAAAGGAAACCGAACATCAGTCACTTTCAAGTATTTAGAGCTTTATGTTACCCAGTTAATGATCATGATGATCTAGGTAAACTTAAAGCAAAGGCTGACGTTGGAATATTTATAGGATACTGTGAAAATTCAAAAGGCTTTAGGATATGGAATCGTCGTACTCGGGAAATTCAAGAAACTATTCATGCTAATTTTGATGAACTCACTCAGATGGCTTCTGAGCATAACAGCTTAGGACCCGCAACCAACCGTTTAAACTTTCCGGTATCTTCGGCTGAACCGTTGTCACTTTCTCGTAAAGAAGTGGAAACCTTGTTTGCTCCATTGTTTGATGATACGCCTGTTAACCGTCCATCTAAGGCCACACCAAATTCCGCTGCACATCTTAATCAACATCAAGTACCTGATACACCTCAACAAACAACAACTACTGTTGGAAGAGACGGTCCTCCAGTCATATCACCTACAACAACAGAACAAACCGGGTCCGACTCACGACAATCAGCTGAAAATTCCATACCTTTATCAGTTCCACAACCCGCAGAGCATGACCAAGAACCATTGATTAACCCATTTGCAAATGCTCAACCTATCCCCGATATTGCTGAGTCATCTACACGCAATTTGGGTCCTGCTCACTTGCGAGATACTTATCAACTTCATCCCTCGACACACAAATGGACTAGAGATCACCCCTTAGTTCAAATTATTGGCCATCCAGATGCACCAATTATGACAAGACAACGCCTTCACACAGATGGTGAAACTTGCATTTATGCACTCACAGTTTATGAAACCGTACCTAAAAATGTCAAGGAAGCTATGACTTATGAAAACTGGATTGAGTCTATGCAAGAAGAATTTGAATCCTTTCAAAGATTAGAAGTATGGGAAATGGTTGAAAAACCAGAAGGAATCATTGCAAATTGGTTTAAAATGGATCTGGAAAAACAAACTGGATGCAGAAGGCATTGTCATACGCAACAAATCACGCTTGGTAGCAAAAGGATACTCTCAAGAAGAAGGAATCGATTTTGAAGAATCATTTGCTCCGGTAGCTAGACTTGAAGCTGTACGGATATTCTTAGCATTTGCTGCTCATCGGAATATGATTGTTTACCAAATGGACGTGAAAACGGATTTTCTGAACGGTCAACTCTGAGAAGTGGTTTATGTCAGTCAACCTGAAGGATTCGTTGATCCAGAATGTCCCAATCATGTCTACAAGCTTAAGAAGTCTCTCTACGGTCTCAAGCAAGCCCCCAGGGCATGGTATGATAAGCTTTCTAAATTCTTGTTGGCTAATGATTTTACTCTAGGCTCGGTGGATCCAACACTGTTTACAAAAACATACGGGATGGACTTATTAATCGTTTAAATTTATGTCGATGGCATTATTTTTGCTTCAACCAACAAAAATTATTCAATGGATTTTGCAAAATTAATGACAGATAATTTCGAAATGTCCATGATGGGTGAACTTACGTTCTTTTTAGGACTACAAGTTCATCAATCACCCCGTGGAATTTTTCTAAATCAGTCCAAATATGCTCTTGAGATTTTAAAGAAACATGGAATGCAAAGCTGTGATACTATGAATACACCGATGGCCAATTCCACAAAACTAGATGCTGATATACATGGGATTCCTGTTGACCCTACCAAATACCGAAGTATTATTGGGTCCCTCACGTACCTCACATCTAGCAGACCTGACATTGTATTTGCTGTCTTTATGTGTTCTCGTTATCTGTCTAATTCAACTGAAAAACACCTCAATGAGGCAAAAAGAATCCTTTGATACATAAAGGGAACCATCCACTTGGGGATCTGGTATCCGAAGGATTCTGGTTTTGAACTAATAGCTTTTTTAGATGTTGACCATGCAGGATGCTTAGACTCGTGAAAAAGTACATCAGGTGGCTTACAGTTGCTTGGAGATAAACTTGTGTCTTGGCAATCAAAGAAGCAGGACTGCACTTCACTGTCATCTACAGAATCTGAATACGTAGCTATGTCTACTTGTTGTACTCAAGTCATTTGGATGAGATCACAACTTAAAGACTATGGCTACCTATTCAATAAAATTCCGATCTACTGCGATTCCAAAAGTGCCATTGCAATCTCCTGCAACAAAGTTCATCACTGCTAATCCAAACACATTGATCTCCGTTATCATTTCATCAAGGAGCATGTCGAGAAGGGTATAGTTGAATTATATTTTGTGGGTACTGAGTACCAATTGGCGGACTTACTTACAAAACCCTTAGCTCCATCAAGGTTTGCAAGTTTAGTTCAACAAATTGGTATGCGATGTTTGACACCAGTGGATCTGGAAAAGTTTCTAAAACAAAAGTAAAATGTCAAACATCAAAACTTAAACTATCTTTGTAAAATAATTTTTTTTTCTCTTATTTTTCATAAAACCTCAAAAACACAAAAATATTTTTCTCTTGCACTTAAAAAAAAATAAAAAAAACCGCAAGTATATCACTTTCTTTCAACACTTAGTTATTTTACAAATGTTGAGGGGGAGACACGCTAACATTTTTATCATATTTTTTCAAAAATGGTATACTTGCATATTACCTTTAGATGCGTTGTTTCGGGATTTTATAAGATATTTCATATCACGTTTCCTTTTCTCAAAATGGTGTCGTAAGGTTGTATATCTTTGATTATCACTTATCAAACTTCCATCTAACTTAAGGACTTATTTTACAATACTTGTAGTTAAGGGACTAATGGTGTCATTTTTTCAAAATTCCAAAATACTAAACAAAAACAAACACCCGTTTTTTACTTATACTTCAAAAACAATCAAACTTAAACCTCTCCTTTGAAACTTACGGTCCAAAATCAAATAAGAAATCCGTGCTCTTAATCTTTGACTTGTAAGTTTATTATTAATCTTAAGTGTATTTCAAGCATAGGTTTTCGTTGAATTGAAAAATTAACGGTTTGATTTCATGTTATATCGATTTGAAAAACTAGGGTTTAGTGAATTTTGGAATTTCACATAACATGTTTGGGGGGTTGATTTTTGAAAGGGGTTTTGTTACATTGAATGTTTCTAACCTTCCTATATCATTTAATCTTACTTTCTACCATGTTTGTGCTAAATTCGAAATCTAGGGTTTAGGTTCGATTTGGGTTTTGTGGTTTTGTTGTTTGTTTTAGTGTTTTTATTGGTGGGATAAGTTGCCATGTGTGTAAGAATCATTGTTGTGCCTGTTAATTTGATCCATATCAATGTGTGCTTGATTCTCGATGAGTAAGGGTTTCTCATTCATGCTGGTAATGTCACATGCTTGCTTGTATGAATTGATAATCGTGCCTAAATGCTTCATATACATGTTTTTGATACACTAGAACCTGTTATCTTCAGTGGATTCATGACTTAGTATTTTATCGAAAACATGTTCTTGCATCATTTCGAGATCATGGTACACATGTGTATATCGTTATCCTAGTTGTTGAATATCATTCTTACAACAGGTTTCATCACTTGGAATTCATAATTTCTCTAAGAGATGTACATTGGCCTGATTTCGAAATTCTTGTAAAGAATTCTTTCGAAAAATTGTGTTTCGCAATTACCAGTCTTGGTGGATAAATTTCAAGAACACACAAATATTGTCTTTCCAAAAAAATTTCAAAGAACTGTATTTTTCGAAATTCTTCATTTCGCAATTAATCTTTGGATATTTTTCGAGAAAACAAGATTTGGATGTTTGCGAAAATTTTCACCAAATACTGGCTTTTTCGAAAACACAAGCTTGGAAATTTTTTCGAGAACTCACAATTGAGTGTTTACGATAAAATCTCACAAATTCTGTTTTTCTTTCGAGAACACCATTTGTGGATTTTTTCGCAAATAGTTATATTATGGGTTTGCGAAACCTTTCAGAAGTGCATTTTTTGAAATTACTATTAATGTTGTATCTTGGAGTTTACTTGTATTATTTCGAGAACATGAAATGTCTTAATATGTTTGCGAAACATTGGCTTTACTATTTCGAGAACATTGTGACTTTTTGATTTCGAAAACTTGTATATTATGATTATGATCTCTAGTTGATGTGTAATGTGATGTTATTTGTGCATCTTGGATGATTTATGCGCATGTGTGATCATATAAGTGCTTCATAATTCCAAAATTATCTAAGTATACGTCACTTATCACTATACATGTAATAATTGAACCATCCGTGATTAATTGATTCTAAATGCTTGTCTATAATCAAACATTGCAACCGTGCTAACAAGTAACAAATCTGGATGTGTGGTTTATGATTATGCTTTTCAGATTAACATGGCTGAACACAACGAGAATGTCCCTGAACAAACTCTTCCACTACTCACCATGGATGACATCACTCCCACTGACTACAACGTTAAGATTGGCAACAACAATCCTCGAGTTGACTTCGAAAAATTGAGAATTCCTGAGAACTCATGCAAGATTGTCAAAGATATTTTCCTTGCACATCCATGCAAGCATCTGCTCAACAGATCTACTTCAGTTCCTGTGTTTTACCTTCATCAGTTCTGGCTTACGGCTAAGGCTAATTTAGATGATGAGTCTTTCACTATTACGCTGGATCGACAAGTCTACACTGTAGATCACGATGTCCTTCGTACAGTCTTCCTCCTACCTCAACCTGACACTGAATTTGCTCCAATATTGCCTGAACTGGATCTCCTTGATTTCTTCATTGAATTAGGATACGATGTTGATGATGACTTACCTCTGATTAAATATTCCAGATTCAATGCAAAGAATATACCTCAGCCCTGGAGAACATTCTGTCTGTTAGTTGTAAGATCTATATCAGGAAGAAAAAATGGTCACGAACATCCCAGACTTGAGCATTTACAAGCATTTTGGGGAATGGTGACCATGACACCTATTGACTTTGCAGTTCCAATCATGAACGATATAGTCTATAGCATCCAAACTGGACCTGAAAAGACTATAATCCCGTTTACAAGATTCACTAAGCTTCTCATTGAATATTTCTGCAAAGACACACGAGAATTTATCAAAAGGATGGGAGACCCTAATGAGCCTAAGCACCTCTTCGAGGACGACTTCACCACCTCTTTTATCAAGACGACCACTTCCTCTACCAAGCTAAAAGGAATGAGGCTTCCCGAATACCTTCTTGATGACAATATCAAGAAAAGTTTGAACTACAAATTCTACGATGATGCTTACAACGGGATACAGGAAGAAGCTACAATACAGACTCCCAGCAAAGGAAGTGTGAAATCGGGGAGTACTACAAGCACCACTGGCTCACCTCAGACTAAGTCAAAGCCTACTCCCAAGACCAAACCATCTGCCAAAACCAAAACTTCCACCAAACCTAAACCTGCACCCAAAACTAAGCCTGCAACCAAGCCAAAGAAGAAGGTAACACCAAAGTTCGCTCTTAAAGATGAACCTACACCACCACCCTCGGAAAGCGACTCTGAGTTTGACACAGAATCTGAAGAAGAAGAGCAAGACTTTGAACGAAGAGTTAGAGTACCAGATGAAGCATTTCCTGCAACGGAGATTGCCATACAACAAAGTCTTAAAACTTTTGAAGCAGAGTCTAGAAAGCGAAAAGGGATCACGATAAATGAACCAAATGATGATGAAGAAGACGAACCAATCGTTGAACAACTGGTCGACAAACGAAAATTGAAAAGTATAATTGTCGACACACGAGCCGAAGAAAAGCAATTTCTCAAAGAACAGAGGGAAGCAACACTCCTCAGCCGACTTCAGTCTCAACCTTCACCACCACCACCTATCGATCAATCAGAACATGAAGGGGCTACAAGCAGCATGGTTCCTCCCACTGAGTCTACTATTTTAGAACCAGCCTTACAACCTGATGACGAAGTAAAAGACGCAGATGATACAGGAGACATCACCATGACCGAGACTGCAAATGTAGAGGAGAATGTTGGCGAACAGGAGAACGTTGCTACAGATCTGGAATATGACCAATTCACTACTCCAGAGTTTCTTGCACAGGAAGAAGAGGAACACAGAAGAAAAGAAAATAAAGAAAAGGAAGCTTTCGACACCAACATATTTCTTCAATCATCTTCGCAATCAAAGCAGACTTCTTCAATGCAACCTCCACCTCCTCAAGACTCTCCACCAAAGGATCCGACTCCTCCAGCTTCTTCTTCAAGTTCTCACAACGAGTCGTCATCTGAATCATCACCTGAGCATTCATCTCCCACACCTTCAGAAACCGCATCTAAACAACAATCAATCAATGAACCGACCAAACCAGTTGATCTTCAGGAGCAAGTCAATACTCTCACAACCATGGTCACCGGTCTTGTTAAGCAAGTTGAAGACTTTCAGGAGTCAAAGCAGCAGATCGATAAGTTCATGAAAGCTGACTTGTCAGGAATGATCAAGACCTTCACACTAGATTATCTTACTGACAATCTGGTTGAAATTATCACTCCTGAAGTTGCAAACCTCATTGAACAAATCAGGGACCACTTGGATCACAGAATCAGAAGTGTCGTTAAGAAAATGTTGTCAACAACACCATTCACGCTTCATCCTGCTAAAGCTTCTGCACCAACTCCAACCATCCCTGAACTATCTTTCGATGACTTGCTTGCTCAACTCTACGACAAAGTTGCCTACAAAACCACACAGACTACTGAAGAAAAAGCACTTGTCGATGCTATCTCTGCCAACTTGTCTAAAGAGTCGTGCAAAGTTGTTGCTGGAACCCTGAAGAGGTCAAGGAAAGATGACGACCCAGACCCGAACTCAAAAGGTAAGAAACATAAGTCTGGAACCGGTCCATCATCTTCTCAACAACCACAAAAGGATTCTACTCCTCCTGGAAATCAACAACACACCTCAGCTACCGGTCAAGGTCCAACAGAAGAGGAAGAAACTTTAATGCAACCAACTGATGACTACCAAGGTCAACCCGATACCGATTACCATGCCTCCCCTATTCCCGATTCTCAAGCCGGACCATCGTCACCATCAAAGGCTAAAGACAAGGATGCTACATCCAAGTCTAAGAAATCTAAGAAAAGAAGACGTCATCCATGGCTCGACAATGATGACACACCTGAGAATGATTGGTTGACAAAATTGGTACAAGCTCAACCTCCTCTCGAAGATGAAGAACCTCTTCCAGGTAATACACTACAATTTACTCAGGTCATTATGAAGGATCTTCAGATTGAGAAACTTACGAAGGCGGAGCTCAGAAGAATCAATCAGGATGCACAGGAATTCTTAAAGTCCAGATCTGGAAACAAGATGGAATACGAATTTCACATGCAGAATATAGCTAGTGCAATGTCTGGCAAGTTTGACTGGCTAAACCCTGAAGTGAATATCGACATCAGTTCCAAAAACCACGTAAAGCCTTACTTCACTGATTGGACTAAATCATTACCTCTGCAAGGATTTCCGGAAAAACCCAAGTTACCTTACAGCTTCTTCTTCAACAAAGATCTTCGTAACCTCCAACTCACCTAAGAGAAACCTAAGAAGAAATATGCTTCCTCACTTACTATCTCAGTACCAGCCGCAAGATACGAAGTTCCTGCAATTGAAGAATCTACTCCAGTATTTGGCAATTCTATCGTAGCCTACGACAGAGATGCTCTACATGGGATTCAGCACTGGCCAGAACATCGTCGTCTCGGCTATGCTCACAGATTAGAAGAAAAATCATTGGAAAATGTGAAGCATAAATCTAAGATCATTGCTATCTTGGAGATTTAAGAGTCGAAACGGTTTAACTACATGTTCATGAATGAGATTGTAGTTAAAAGACAAGATGAAAAGAAGTACAAATTTTCCGAAGCAGACTTTCCTGACCTTTATCTAAATGACATTGAAGACATGTATCTAGAAAAAGTTCAGGGAAGAATGCGTGGATTTGATAGAGAAATTCAATACAACTTCATGGCATCTCTACTTCTCTTCATCCGACGATTGATAGTTCAAGAAAGAGTGGAAGATCTTCAACTTGGAGTGGAAAGTTACCAACAGAAGATTAATTTGACAAAGCCACAATTCACATTTGATGGAATCTATCAAACGTCATAGTATACTCTCATCCAAGAACCTTCATTTGGTTTCACCTACATCAACAGCAAAAAGCTACAAAGCTTCATGAGGTTCGATGAGATACACAAGTTCTGTGATGTTACGCTCAAAACCGTTTGTGATGGGCTAGTCAAAAGGTTGAATGATGATCGCAGAAAGATAGCAAAAGGTGAAACTCCAAGGTGGAAATCCAGCTCCAGAAGACAAGTTCGTAACTTTGTCCTGAAGATTGAAGAAAGGTTATTTCGGCGGGAACAAATCAGACGATTGGAAAGCTATATCGGTGTCAGACCATCATTTCCCATCAGCCTCTTCAAAAGACCCGAACCAAAGTTCACTGACTTTGATGCTCCACTCACTGATGATGCTTAAACTGGTACGCATGGGTATTAACTTTTCAATATTAATTATTTCATTTGATTGAATTATTATCACTATGGCTTGTGCCATTACAGTGTACAACCCGCACTTGTAATGAAAGGACCCTGAGGTACGCATCAGTGCCTCAATCCTTATATAAGGAGCGAAGGCTTCTTACTTTTGAGTAGAATTAATCAAACACTTTTTGATTTTCATAACTCTGCTCAAAAGACAAGTATTTCACCTCAATAAGAATTCACTTGTTGAGGGGGAGCACTTGAAACAAAATCATCGTTCTTGAAATCAAAAGTTCTTGTCGAATTCTCCCCATAAGACTCAAAAGGCATATTTTAATCAAAAGACTATCAAAAATATCATCTTATATGCTATTTTTGATGGGGAGAAAAAGTGAATGTGATTAAAATATGAAAGTTCAAAGTTGCTTAAAAGTCAAATCTCATGCGAGCTAGACTCAGATTTACCCAGGAATTGACGAAACATAAAAGTAAGACTTATGCTCGATGGGTAATAACATAAAGTTAGTTACTAGAGCTAGTTGTCACCTAAAAGCTGACAATGAAACTCTTTAACTAGCCACGTAAGCGTGTCTCAAAAAGGATATGTCTTAGTAGAAATGTATCATTTCGAGAAACTTTCTGTGGATTTGACCAGGCCGGGTAATAACTTCAAGCTAGTCTAACTAGTGATGTAAGCGTGTCTCGAATCGGCCAGGTTCACTGAAAGTGGATCAATTCAAAAAGTGCTTGTTCCTCCCGCATGTGCAAATTTATTAAATACTTATGAGCACATGTGAAGGGGGAGCCCTTCAAAAGTAAACACAAAACTCTCAAAGTGTTAAACAAAATGTTTGATAATCACAAACACTTTGAGAGATTTTCAATCAAAGGTTTCATGGCTGTTGTCGGATAATCATGGAGTTACAAGGTGATTAAGATAGGAAAAACAGTCCTATGATCCGCCAGAGCCGGAGGGATCTACCCAAGGACATCTCCAATAGTTAGAATTAGAAGTCCTTAGGTATGATACGATAAAAGGAGAAAAGAATGAAAAGGGAAAGAAGGAGTTGAAGAATTAAAAAGAAAAGTAAAGAAAAGGGTGAAAAGAAATAGCCCTCCATATGATTCAACCTTAGGGCAGACACCGGGTTCAATTCGTATGCTACTGGTTGTTGCTAAGGCAACACCGGTATTGAAGATAAAGTCGTCATGGACCCAGTGACGCAATGCACTAAACCTTCTTAACCACTCAAGTTCTCTTAAAAGAGCTTGTTTCATTCTCACGAGGAACCGGTGTAATCTATCGACTTATCTCTTAGAGATGGTTGATATTGAAGCAGGAGACCCCTCCCTAGTCTCCGCATAGGAAACCTAAGTGTGCACTTTTTGAGTCTAGAGCCATGAGATACATCAAAGATCTCTTAGGAACACTTAGTATTTCTACAACAGGTGTTCTAAATCAATGGACACCAGCTGTAAATTATCGAGTCCTTCGCAGATCTTAGCAATCTGCCGAGAACGTTTATGAGAGAATTTACATAAGTATTTCTCAATGATTGAACGGAAATCCTGCCAGGGTCAACATCAAATAGCTCTGACAGCAGGTCACTTTGGTAACTCCTTGTGGGTTACGCTTAGTGTTTGCGGTGGTTTCTTAGCGGTCTACAGTCGTGGAGTGATCCCCAGCGAATCACCCAGTCATAGAGCTACTTAGTAGGTCTTGTAAGCTCCTTCAGGAGTATCTGATATGGGAACGGTCTTGATAAGGGTTAGAAGGAGTCTTCACACTATGCTATTGACGATCTCTAATTCCTTATCTGTAAGTACCGGTTGTTTTATTGCTAACTGTTTACCCGCAGGTACACATCATCTCCATGGCGACGGATTCCACATGCTCATACATACATCTTGAAGTCATCATAAGCTCCCTTAAAGATCAAAGCAACACAAGATCAAAGCAACACAAAGTTCAAAGAAAGATTCTACGCCAAAAAGAAGAATCTACAAAGTATAAAGACTAAAGATCTAAATTAAAAGAAAGGGACTACGTGCATATATAAGTCAAAATCCAAAGATGTATGAGCATGTTGGAATGGCGGACTACCACCACAGACACTGAAGTGACGAAAGGGAGACAACTTCATTACTGGATCACCATCACAACAACAATGAACAAAGCACAAAGAACGATGAATGATTATTATCTCATGATTTTTTGAAAGACGTCTAAAGCTATGAAAGTCAAAGATGAAGTTATGACAAAGACGTCAAGCAACCGTGATGACCGACCCTTAGGGGGAGATTGTTGGGATCAAAGTTTTACTATTTTATCAAGTCTCGGTCATTTGTAATAATAGGTTGCTTAAGTTATTATTTACTTACAATTATGTTATGTTACAAGTTTACTAGACTTAAGTAAAATAGTCCGTGGGCCTTAAGCCCACACGGAATTCATGTAAGGAAGGAATGGGAGTGTTGCCCTAGCTCCTCCCCTATATATAGTAACCTTAGGTCTCATGTAAACTTGGTTGGTTATTTGATATCTTAAGGAAACTCTTGCACTTATATTTCTCTCATTCTTATAATCACCCAAATCCTTATATCTATCTCATTCTTGTTTGTGTGAAATCAATATGGTGACCTAACAATTATAAAACGTATCAATTATCGTTACGAGAAGCATATTATGGTTCGGACACCGATCAATAGCAAGCTTATAACATTCCCAAGCCTCGAATAAAGACTCATCGGGAAGTTGCCGGAAGTTGCTAATATCGTTTCGTAGCTTCGTCACTATCGATGGTGGAAAATACTTCGCCAAGAACTTTGAAACCATTTCTTCGAAGGTATGAATCGAGTTCTTGGGAAGGCGATCAAACCAAGTGGTGGCATGATGCGTTAGAGAATACGGGAAGAGAGAAAGACGGAGGGCATCATCGGAGACCCCGTTTTGTTTCATACTTTGGGTAACGGTTAAAAATTTATCAAGATGCTTGTTTGCATCGTCACCCGGCAAACCATGAAATTGGCATGAATTTTGGACTTGTTGTATCATATGATGCTTTAGTCCAAAATCCGTAGCCTCAATATTGAGAGCAGCAATCGGACCACCTCTTCCGTGCATTGTGGGTTGGCACAGCTCCTCCATCGTTCGAAGATCGGGAGCTGGCATGTGTTGGTGATCATCACCACCCACCGGAGGGTGTTGATTATTCGGGTCCATTTCCACAACGTTAGGGAAATGGACACGGTGTGTGTGTCAAATTACCCTTTCGGGGTTTGACAAAGGAGATATAAGACTTTTAGAAGAAGAACGGGTGTTCATACACCAAAAATAAAATCAAAAAGAAAAAGAAGAAGAAAAAAAACGGAAAATCTTTTTGTATTTTTTTATTTAAAAAAATCTCAAAAACTTTTTCTTTCTTTTGTTTTCTTTTTATAAAATGTTACGTTAATCGTAACCGTTTCCTTCAAAACTACTCGCGACTGAACGGGAAAGAAGAGTGTTTCTCTCTTCAGCTAGCAGTTTAATGTCTTAGCTTCCGTATTTCCCGCTTATTCGGTTGTAGAAGTAAAGTAATCCGATTAGCAACTAATTTCATGTCTTTCTTATGTTGTTAGGCTTATTTGGTTTACAACGCCATCCCTTCCACGGGAGAGTCGAGGCTGTAACTTTCTTTTTGTATTTCTGAAAAGACTTTAGGAAAAGTGTTTTTGATTTTTCAATTTTTTATATTTTTATAGAAAATATATACAAGATAGAGGAAGGCTTATCAAAACACGATTTTTCAAAACGAATATTCAAAAACTCACTTCAACCTTCCCCGGCAGCGGCGCCAAAAATTGATTGCTCAATTATAGTATATATATTAAGTATCGAGAGAAATCCGCGAGAAATACGGATTAACCGAGTCGTTTCCCAACGAAGGTATGAATGGAATCTTAGAACTTTGATTCGTGAAAACCGTGTCGTAAAAAGTGGTAAAGTGAAAATAGTGATGGTGAAATTCAAATTATGAAAAGAAATGATGAAATTAGCAGAAGGTACAAGTTATATATACACAAATGTTTAAAACCTAAAAACGGATATTCAAACGCAAGTTTAAAACATAATGTACGAAATAAAACGTAACTATTTATGAAAAATTATCCTAAAAATATGAAATAAAATTTTAAAAATCTTAAACTACTTAAAATAATTTTTAGAAAAAGAAAAATAATTTTTTCACTTTTTATTTATTTTCTAGGATTTAATTTCTATTTTAGAATTTAGAATGTAATTAAAAATAAAAGAAAATGTAAAATTAAATGGGAAAAATGCAAATTTAATTTTTAAAAATCTAAAATAATATAAAAGAATTATCAAAAATATTTTTGGGTTTTTAAAGGCTTTTTCTGATTTTTTTATTGATTTTTTTGTTTATTAAAATGTATTTAAAAATGATTAAAAACTAATAAAAATAGTAAAATAACTCAGAAAAATATGATAAATTCACAGAAAATCAAAAATATTATAAGTAACTTGAGAAAAAAAAAGAAATAAGCAGTAGAAGTGCTTATGCAGCCTAAAACAGCTTATAGCAAATGCTTATTAATAAGCACTTGCCACAAAACTGAATGAAACTGAAAACACAGAAGCACTATACTCAGGTAAACTCAAATATGCTAAAAGATGTTCAATTGTAACACTGATACACTAGCAGCAAGCAATAAGCAGTTCATCAATAAGCATACAAATGAGCAAAATCAAAACAGAATAAGCCAGAAGCTAAAGTACAAATGTAATCTACTCAATTATACTTAATGAAGCTCAGGAACTAAAAATAAGCTAAGGCATAAGCCAGAATTCACTAATGCTAGTCTAATTATCCAATTAGTAGACCTATTCTAACACCCAAACTTGCAGTATCAATAAGCTAATCTAATAATCAGTAAGAACCAATCTAGTGGGGGCAAAAGTTAACCAGCTATACCAAATATCTAAATCTACTAAAAGCCCTATGTAAATCAAACAATCTCTACCCTAATTGATCCCAAATTCAGTAGCATGTGGAAACTCACAAAACTGAGACAGTTGACTATTTAGTTCATATACTATTTTGACCAAATCCAATTTCTCTTGATTATATCTACTCCTAATTGCTATATTAAGCTAATTTTAAACCAATTTAAGCTACTTTGAACTGTTATGCAACTACAACTTCAAATACACTAACAGATTATCGGTAACACTAACAGTTAACCAAAATGAAAACAAATATTGACTATATTGATAAACCAACTACTGTTTTTATGATTTAGAACTCTCTTATTACACTAATACAACCTAGGTGTGACAGTGAAACAACAATTTAACCACAACTATTTTCAGCTAATGACAGATCCAAACACACCCTTAACTAACAGTTAACACTATGAAGCTACGAAATAAACTACAAATCTCAAATCTAGTGATCAAGTAAGCTAAAATTATACCAACAGAAACAATTTCAACTATCAATAACAACTAAATACAACAATCACTCAAAAACTCAGATCTATTCAACTAGTTGAGCATAAGTGTAAACAGAACTTACAAATGAATCACCCCTCAGCATGAACAGAGGGTTTCATTATGCTTGCCTGTCTCTAGACAAATTGAGATCATCCCTGGTTATCTTAATCTATCAAATAGACACCAATGATCAACTGATTTGGTCTCAATTAACTTTTGTTGACTGTGTGAAATTTTGAACAAGTAAACTGAATACAACTCACAAGAGCTATGTAAAGCTAGAATGAGATGTATAATACTACACACTAGCTTAATTGAAAACTGATTCAATCCAACACTATTTTTTTATTTTTTGTTTTCAGATTTTCCAAAAACTTTTGGTAAGATAACACTGAATTTAAATGAAAGACTAAACAATATTTTTATAAAACTAAGATATTGCTGAATTAAAAGAGATTACAACTAAAATAGTAAGCTAAAATTAATAAGCAGAATTAATTGACAAGTGAACTAAATTTTCATTAAAAGAAAAGTAATACAATGGAAATGAAAACTACAAACTCAGAAAGTAAATGGGCAGAGTTTCTTTACTCTAAACTCCACCAACTAGTACAATAGCCCTAACACTCTATTTATAGCTACAATAAGAGGATTCTAGAATGGAAGGGTCACGGATTACAGCTTGGCAATCCGTGTGGTATGCTTTCTGAGATGCAATTCTGAGCCTCTGATCATATCCAAAACATTCCCTTTGATTAATAGCCCTCGGATTAGGTACTGTGACGCGTTCACAGCAATGGAATGATGCCATGTATACCTTTCTGTGCTTCTTCTATGCTGACATACATCTGACACGTACTAAAATCCATCTAGAAGCACCTGATTAGACTAAAACACCCTTAATTGCTGTAATTGGAACGGGATAGTAACTTAGGCTTCATAGGATTCTGGGTTTGTTAAATTGGGGGGCGGGAGTGGGTAAGTATTATTTAATTAGGTTTGACTCTGGGTAAGTATAGTGTTGACCGTGTATTGGTGATGGACCGGGTAAAGGGATAGTTGGTGGATTGGGCTTTGGGCTTGGGTTTGTTGGATTGTAACATGGATTTGGACAAGTATTGCAATTTTCATTTTCAGATTTTTAGTTTTCAAGGACCAATTTTGTATTTTACTAAAAATCTAAGGACCAAAGCTATAGTTCTTCAAAATATAATCCAAGGGCTATTTCTGTCCATTTTAGATACTTAGAGGGCTGATTTTGATTTTACTTGAAATATTATCATGAGGGACCAAATCTGTCAAATAATGAAAGTATAGGGACTGAAAGTGGAATTTCTTCAATCATTGACCAGGGACTAAATATGACAATCTTCAAATCTCTGAGGTCTTCCTTAGGCTTTGTAGGCTCAGAATTGGCTTTCATTGACTGATCTGCACACGTTCCACTCTCGTGCTCGTTTTTGCCGGTTTCCGTTTGTTTTTCGTCATTTAATGAGATATCCGTACCTGCACATTCAAAATCACAAAAACACATATTCTTTGGCGTTTTGGGTTAGTTTTTGGATTATTAAGTCTCTATTTGGTAAATAAAAGGTGAGTAAATAAGTACTCACCAGCTTGCAATCCCCACCAGGCGTACCTGACCGATGTAGTATAGTGAGTGGCAAGTACCGGGGGATTGATCGTTCTCTAGGGGAATAGTGTTGTTAGGATTAACAACTACTTAAAGTAGATCTAGAGGTGAGGGATGATTCTTTTTTGTATTTTTGTATTTTTATGAAAGCAAGTAAAAATCTCGGTTTTTGGAAGAGTGGGCGGAATTAGTTGCTAATTAACTAACACAAAATTACTACGAATGCAAATCAAAATAAAATAACAAGAAAAGTAAATTGGTGAACTCTTATAATGGGAAAAACTGTATTTACTTAGATTTCACTACTCCCTAATTATCTGTTATTTATTAATTGATTTGTTATAGTTGTTTGGATGAAGGGTTGTATTCCTTAATACCAGTCATGGGGCTGTGTACGTCCTTCCCCAATCTATAAGCTTCTATCTCTTCCTATCCAGGCCTCGTAAATAGTTACTTATGCATTAAATACAACCAATAACATCATAGTACACATCTGATTATGTTTCTTAAGACGTTCAAGCCTATTACCATGTAGGAGTATGGCCAGTTTTCTTAAGCCTAACGCGAAAATCAATCAATCAAATCAACTAATGACAAACCAACAACCAATAATCAACAACTAGGTTTCATTAGATCTAAGTAAATACAAAGAGAATTAAGCTAACATGTTAAAAGAAAGTTAAGATAATTAATTAATCAAACGACACATAGATATATTGAATGATTAAGAAGAAAACTTATCTTCAATTGAACATGAAGGAAAAGATGGCTTGGAAACCCTAAAGTTACAGTAAAATTTGACTAGGGTTTTTTTCTCCCAAATGTTGCACACTTAATGAATGAAAAATCCAAAACTATATATAGATTTACAGGGGTGACAGCGTCAGGTTTTAGATCCTGACGCCGTCAAGTCGCCGTCATTAGGGTTTTGTGACACGCAATAAACCTCCCTTGATGTCATCACTTGATACACTCTTCTGGTTGTCTCTCTTTGTAAACATATGTGACGGCCTACTCTCGATATAACATGACGGCGTCACATGTTAATCTCCAAATTCCTCTCTGGCATGTCAAGTGTAAATGATCATCATCCTCTTGGTTCATCATCTGATGGCGTCACATAGTGACTCCTAACCCCGTCAGGTATAATTTCCAGCATGGTTTCATGACTTTGTCGTTTTATTCACTTTTGACTCCAAAAATGTCCAAAATGCACCATTTTCCAGAATTCTCGTCCAAAATACCTAAAATGACAAAAGTAGCGATTTGAGATAGTATTTGATCATAAAAACACGATTTAGGGCTTAAATGGCCCCCTAAAAGCGTAACAAATATTTCCTTATCAATATTCCATTTCTTGGGGAGGAAGGAGAAATGGATGGTTGAGATGTGTTGTAGAGAAATGAATGGTTGTGATGAAGAGTATGTAAGGAATATAAGAGATGAGTTGGATTGTGTAAGAGTGTGTAAGGAAATATGTAAGAGTTGGATGTGATGGGGAGCCTATTGTGTGTAGAGAGTGAGATGGTTATGAGTAGTGTGTGTAAATTTGAAAATAAAGTTGTTGTGGTGTAAGGAATATGTTTGTTGGATATGATGTGTGTAAGAATGTGTTGAATGTATAAGGAATAATGTAAGGGTGATTAGATGGGGAGCCTTGTGTGTGTGAAGAGAGGTATGTGAGTGAAGTGTATATATTTAGAATAAAAAGGTATGTGTACGTGAGTTGTGTATGTAAGTAGTGTGTGTACAAAAAGTGTATATGGGGAATGTATAAAGTAGAGGGAACATTGTAAGAAAGAATCTTTTGTGGGAGAGACTGGGAGTCAACGTTGTAAGACTGTAAGAGGTGTAAGGGTATATTTACAAGATGTTGGGAGGTTTGGAGGCTTTGTCTCTTGTGATTAAGAAGAGATTAAGAGATAACCAAGTTGTCATTAGAAAGAAAAGAGTTTGGACAAACATGATTATAGTTTGAGAAAATCAAAGGTTACTTATAATCTCAAGTAACTCAACGTCGAGAATCCATAATCTCATAACTCGTGACTTTCCATGACTCGACGTATTCAACTAACACCTTGGTACAAACAAGCCAAGTGCTTTGCCTTAATGTAAAGCATATCCCATGCGGGAAAGGATGTGTTTATGCAAAGTGACCTTTGACTTAGTCTGACCAATAAGGGAGTAAACCCGTTACGTGACAAGAGAAGACGTAAGCACGGGCTATGAGCATTTGAATGCTTTCACTTGATGTTACGTGAAATATATAAGATCCCTAGGTTTAGAAAAGCCTTGGCTAGAGGCGATAGTTAGAAAACATGAGTTGGCATTTTCCCGAAAATAGGTATTTAAAAAGTTGGATCTCTCTAATCCCAAAACTCGTTTCGAGTGTTCTCAATTAAGCACATAACATATTTATACATGTATTGAAAGATCGACATTTGTCGGGTAAGGGGAAAGCCGACTTTCAAAATTCGTCCCGACAACATCAGACGCCTGGCGCGTCGCCCATTCTTCAACGCGTGGGCAGCGCGCCAACATCAGATATTTGTCAGGGAATTTTGGCTAACGTTTGTTATTTTATGTGTTTCAAAGATTTATTTTTCATCATTAAAAAATTAAGGGATCTCGTCAATGTTGCCTCAACAATCTCCCCCTTTTTGATGATGATAAATAAATTCCGAAAGCAAATAAAATTACAAAACTTAGCGAAGACAAAGCGCGCCGTTGATGTAGCTTGCGTCTTGTTCTTTGCCTTGTAATTTGGTGTGAAGCCATTGTCTTTAACTTGAATTGGTCTTCACGCTCTTGCTTTCTTTCTCCCCCTTTTGTCGAATCAAAAAGGTGGGACTTCCAATTGAATGGGAAGGTAGCTTGTTCCATTGCACCCAAGCGTGCTCCCTCTTGAACATAGCTCCCCCTAGATCGTTGCTCCCCCTTATTCCAAGGCGGGGATCCATGGGTCAAGAGCCTCACGTTTGCGGTGGCCTAGCTACATAAAACATACCAACAACACGAAACAACCAAACAATGCTCACATGTGAAAGTCCAAGATGGGTTAGGTTACCATTTAGATACTTGCAACATGGGTTAGTTCACAACAATATATATATATATATATATATATATATATATATATATATATATATATATATATATATATATATATATATATGTAGATATATGTATAGATATATGTAATATGTATATATATATATATATATATATATATATGTATATATATGTATACATATATATATATATGTATATATATGTATACATATCTATATATATATATATATATATATATATATATATATATATATATATATATATATATATATATGTATACATACATATATATATATATATGTATACATATATATATATGTATATATATGTATACATATATATCTATATATATATATGTATACATATATATCTATATATATATATATATGTATACATATATATATATATATATATACATATATATATATATATATATATAGATTTGTTTAATATGACTCTAATAACCATTTGTTGAGCATGAAATAAAAGGAAAAGAGTGCATATATTATAATCATAGAGCTTTCAAGCTAGAGATACAATCATGTCATGAAAACATGCAATACATACTAGGCACTCACAAAACATACATGACAAACTAAATAATAAAAATACTAATTCTTGTGTTCTTCAAGGTTGTCATCTCATGTGTCATCACCCCTAATGCATGTTATGTTAGAGGCCAATGCTTTTAACATTTTGACACCATCATGAAGGGACTTGAACATTTCACAATTTTTTTCTCTATTATCTTTAATGGCATTAAGCATGTTAATTGTGTTTTCACAACAAATCGAATGATTTCCCTCACGAAGTTTCGGGCTTAAGGGCTTTCTTATCTTTTCCCAAATCTTTTCTTCTCCAATACCTCTAAATGGAGAAGTTTTGGCTAAAGCATTATTAAGATTACACAAAACATCATCTTCCATTATCTCTTCATGCTTAGTCCTAGGGTGTTGTTGATATTGATTATTATTCATAAACCATTCTTTTCCGATCCCAATGCCCGAAATTGGAGATTGAGGAACAACAATATTGTCATCCTTGACTTGACTACCATTGTTGGCATTCTAGGAGCTAGTGTCACTACTCAAGAAGATGACATTGTCAAGAACATTGTTAGGAGAGGATGGATAGCTATTCATTTTTAACTTTGATTGAAATTTTAGGCACAATTCTTTGCTAAGATCTCTAATTCTTAAATAATAGTGAATTGGGGTATAGGTATGAGTAATGATTCTTATTATCCAATGGATATTAAGGCAATATGTATTAAGATTCTTCATGATGTGTAGGAAAGGTAATTATGCCTTATGGGTTGAAGTGATTTGGTGACTAAAGATGATTGAATTTTGTTAGATTAGAATGACTAAATTGCTCATATAGTAACTAGATTCCTTAGAACACATAATATATGACCTACATTCCATCATACATGAACCAAGTGCAAGTATTTCATGTAGGATATTCAAAGAGTGTAGTTGTATGATTATCTTGTGTAATTTCAATTTAGGTACACAAACTAGATCCTATGAACCATCACACATTATATAGAAAGTCAATACACAATACATGATATCTCCGGTTCATAGTTTGTTGTGTAGTGTGTCGACACAATCTTTATGTGTAACTGATGAGGCGAAAAGTGTACCGCTTTTAAGGGGTCATTTAAGCCCGAATTCGATATTATTTGATCAAATATTGCCCTAAATCATTTCTTTTGTCATTTTAGGTACTTTTGAGTAAGAATTTGGAAAAGGAAGCATTTTGGACGTTTTTGGAGCATAAAAGTGAAGAAAACGGCAAAGTCTCAAATTTCCTCGCTGGAACAGTACCTGACGGCGTCAAGGTTCTTCAAGTGACGGCGTCAAGAGTTACAAAAGAGGTGGATATGGAATTTATAACGTGACAGCCCAGAGAGTTTTCAAGCTTCTGGCCTGACGGCGTCACCAAGGCCGTCAGGGTCCAAATACTAGTGACGGCCCAGAGTATTTTTCTACATGACGGCGTCACAAATGGATCTAGGCAATACGATTTTTTCATGGCGGCGAGTTAACGACGTCACAAGCTAATACATGACACCGTCAAGATGTAAACTCTAAATATAGTTTTCCAATTTTCATTCATTAGTGTGCAAGTTTGAGGGAATAAACCCTAGGCCGAATTTTAACAGCTTTTCAAGGGTTTCAACCCCTTGATTCTTCCATGTTCAATTGAAGATAAGTACTTACTCAAATCATTCAATATGTCTATGTGTTGTGTGATTATATCTTATGCTTGTTTTCTCTTTAACATGCTAGGCTAGATTTTCATTGTCTTTGCTTAGATGTAGTGAAACCTGGATGTTAATTATGGGTTGATTGTTTGTTTATAATTGTTACGGATGATTGTATTCGATGTTAGGCTTAAGAAAACTGGCAGACTTCCATTGGTAACTTGCTTGAACGTCTTAAGAAACATGATCGGAGGTGTACTACGATTTTTGGTTGTATTTAATGCGTAAGAGAATTCTAATGATCCCATGTTAGGAGCTTCTAACGGCTCGGCATAGGAGTGAAGTAGGATCTTATAGAGTTAGGGAATATTGTACACGGCCCTACAACTAGTATTAAGGAATATGACCCGTCATCCATGCAATTGTAACAAATTAATCAACCTGTAAAAGATATCTAGGGAGTAATGAAGTCTAAGTAAACACAACTTTCCTCATTATTGTTTCCACCACATTAGTATAATTAGTTTTATTTTCATTTCTTTTATTTTATTTTGATTGCATCTTTAGTTAATTAGGTTAGTTGGGTAGCAACTAATTCCGCCTACTCCTTCAAAACCCGAGATTTTAATTGCTTTCCATAAAATATAAAAATACAAAAAGAATCATCCCTCACCTCTAGACCTAGTTTAGTAGGCTTTCTAATCCTAGCGACACTATTCCTGAGTTGAACGATCAATCCCCCGGTACTTGTCACTATACTATACTACAACGATTAGGTACACTGCCGGGTGGGGGTTGTAAGCTTCTCGAGATCCCTTGAGAGGTAAAAACTGTTGCGAGGGCGCAATTCCCACGTATCAAGTTTTTGGTGCCGCTGCCGGGGAATAGTTATTGTCTTGGTTAGGATTTCTTTTTATTAGGACTACTTGCAAGATTCCTTTCTAGTAAGGTTTTATTTTTATTTTTAGGTTTTCTTTAGTCTATCTTATTTCTTCGTTTCTTTGTTCGTAACCTTTACCATCCGACATCATGGAAGGTGGTAACATCTTTGAACCCATCAACCTACCACAACAAAACCACCCACAAAACCTACCACTAGCAAACCAACCTCCTAGTCCCCGAACTTTAGGAGAGTATTCCTGTCCTAGCCACCAAGGCTATCGAAACACCATTGAGTTCACTCAAGGAGCCAATGTGTCCCCCTTACAATCTGACAACATCCGGTTGGTGCAAAGCGGATGTGCATTCCATGGACTTCGTTCCGAAGATCCTAATCAACATCTCAAGGATTTCCTTAAAATCATAGATTCCATAGACCTTGATGTTGCAACTAGAGAGACGACCCGATTACGTCTATTCCAATTCTCTCTACGTGATCAAGCTAGTCAATAGCTTGAACGTTTACCCGCGGGATCCATCACCTCTTGGGATGATCTCACGTCTCGTTTCCTTGCTCAATTTTTCCCACCGGGGAGAACTACCAAGCTTAGAAATAATATCTTGATGTTCCAACAACGTCAAGGTGAAACTCTATATGAAGCATGGACTCGTTTCAAGGACTTACTCCAAAAAGTCCCTCATCATGGCATAAATCTTTGGCTATTAGTTCAAATATTCTATGACCATGTTGACTTTCACACCAAACGTACCATTGATCGAGCCGCTGGAGGCAGGTTGCGTGATAAAAACGCCGAGGAATCTTGGGAAATTATTGATGAGCTTACCTTCGACAATCAAGAGTTATGGGAAGTTACTCATGTTATAAACTCGGCTATCAGCACAATCTCGACACCTAGGGAAACCAAACAAATCTCTGAAGAACTCCTTTGCAAACTTGAGACAAAGGTTGACTATCTCATGGAAAAACAAAAGAGACCTTTAAGTCCCAGACGGGCAACAGTCAATGCTGTCTCAAATATGATTCCGACACCGTTGTCTGAGTCACCCTCTAGAGAGAATGTCGAAACCTTTCAAAATTATGCTCCACCTTATTCAAAGCTCGAATGAGAGAGTATATGGCAACCCATTCTGAGCGGCTTGCTAAATTCGAAGAAGCTATTTATAAACAAAAGGAGGAGATGCAAGAGAAAATGAAGGAGATGATGAGCCTAGTGGAGGAATACGCAAACCAAAAAACCCCAGAAATGATGTTATTAAGAAAAGAAAGCGCTACCCCCACTACCCGATTTGTTAATTCTATCACAATTGTCCACGAGGATAATGAGGAAAAGGAAACTTGATGAGTGTGTAAATATTTATCATTTTTACCATTTCTGAGCTGCCAAAACATTTAAAAACACTCAATATTGTATCAAAATAGTGAAAATATCCCATGAATGTGTTTTATATGTTTCAAATGCAAAACAGATGAAAAACGCACAAAGTTTGCATAATTGGCAGTTTCAGTCCCTCAAGTTTCATAAATTGGCAAAACTAGTCCTTGAAGGTTTAAAATGAATAAAAAGTCAACTTTAGTCCATGGGAAGTCAAACATGTTCACAAATAGTCCCTGGATGAAAGTTTACACAAAATGGCAACTTTTACCCCTCAAGTTTCAAAATTGGCAAAATTAGTCCCTGGGTGTTTAAATAATGGAATTTATCAAAATACACCCTTGTACTATTCATAACTTACAAATTGGAACATTTTGATAACTTTTGGGTATTTACATGTTTAACCCTTCTAAAATCAGAAAATAACAATAATGGTCCTTGGTTTTGTAAAAAGGAAAAAAATATGCAAATATGGTCCTTGTGTTATCTAATATTGCAGGTTTAGTCCTTTTGACAACTTTGGTAAAGTTACATTACAGGTCCTCAATTTTCAGAATTTTACAAACTTGGTCCTTGTGTGTTAAATACCAAACGGATCCCTTTTAAACTAAAACCAAAACCAAATACAAAACCAAACCCCACCCTTGTAATAGCCTGATCCAGTCCACCCCATCACCCAAGCCCAACAAAACAAGCACATTCTTTTTTTTTTTTTAATATACCCCGTCCCCAGGTCAAACGTGGGTCAAACCCACCTTCCTTTACCTCCAAAACCAGCACTGCTACTATACCACTTCCCCAATACCACCTGCAAAACCACCCCACTTGCCTATCCACCACCCCCTTATCCCTTCAATCTCACTTCCCAACACCAATCACATCCCCCCCCCCATGGTCTGTTACAGAACAAATTGCAAAATGGGCATTTTCCCGCCAAAAATGAAGAGAGAGCAATGGTGATCCACAAGTCAACCAAGTTGGTGGGATTTGACCAGGGGGACCCATAGAGCTCAGAGAATGAATAAAAAGAAAGAAAGGAGCAACATGGAAGGAGAGTTAGATAATTTAGTTGTAGCTTAGCTTTAGGTAATCGTTTAAATGTAATTCCTATTTTTCTAATGTAATTTTTTTAGCTTAAAAGGATTGTTGTAAGTGTTCTCAGTGTACTTAAAAAGTGATTTAAATAATCACATTCAGTTAAGTTGTTGGATTCAGTTTTTTTCATAAATCACTCAAAATCTCAATTTCACTTTTAAGCATTAATAGTTGTTATTTCCTGATCCATCAAGCTCATTTAGGTTAACTTATTAGCATTTAAAGGTTTACAAAACATTTGAATCAATGTTAGCTTAAAATTTAAAAATATACCAAAAATATTAATTTAAAAGAGTGAAGTAAATCAAAAATCAGTGGATGATGGAAGAAGCAAGGAAACCTGATAAATCTGGATGTTCATGGTTTTAGTTGCCTTAAGGGAGGCAGTAGGATTGGTGTATGTACTTGCTTACTTGTGAGGACCCACTGGACTTCATTGTAAGTTTATCTTAGTTTTCCTATTTTAGCATATTACTAGATTTCTGCTTCTACTACATCTAATATGAATTTTTATGCCTAAATAAGTTAGTTGTAGTTAGTTGGTTCCTAATAAGTTGTAATTCATTTGCTTTTGCTCAACTGCTCACTGTTTAATGTTTTCAATCATTTGTAAGAAGTTAGTTTTTAGCCTATCATAGTGTTAATTTTCAGTCAACTTAGCTTAATCATACTTAGTATAGCTTAGTTAATCTAATTACTTCACGAATATAGCTTCTAGTAACTTAAATCAAAGAAAAACCAAAAATAGTTAGTGTAAAAGGGGTGTTTGGATCAGTGGTTAACACCACTGATGAGTTTGTTCTTGTTGTTGGTAACTACTTAGATATGTTGCAATATGTTAGGATAGGTTGTTTAGGCTTCTAACTCAGTACCTTAATAAGCAAAAGTCAAAAGTAGCTTGATCTTTAATTCTATGAATGAATGTTAAGAGTTAAAGGGCTTGATATCATCAATTCATTACATAAATAGTTTATAAAGCTTTAATTCACCTCTTTGTAACTTCATATAGCATATCTAATCAGTAGGATCCTTTAGAAATCCAACAAAGTCAATTTGTTGGTTCATCTCAAAAAGTCAAAACATAACATTTCAGATTTTTCCAAAAGTTCTAGTAATTAATTTGAATTTTGTGTTTGACTTCATGGCCTGAAACTTGTTCTCACTTGTAGCCCCCCAGCTCATCTTTGAGATCCCATTGTTCTTGCATTTTTGAGATTTTTTCTCTGGGCCCCACAACCCCCCAAAGTGGGCTGCAGGGCTGCTGTGTGCTCTGCTGCACAGAACAGTCACCCACCACCACCACTTGGTGGTGGTTTTCTGGCCTCTACAGTGGTCCCCAAGCCACAAGCTTTGTTCCATTGAACCTCCCTCCTACCAGGGTTGAGATATTGACCCTTGGTTTGACCTTGGATCCCCTGGGTCCCACCTAAGCTAGCCCCTCAAAGTTGTCCCATATTCTGAGTTACATCAAGTTTCTAAGTGCTTATTGTCAGCTTATTTGCTTATTCTGGGGTACACCTTTGCTTTTTCTTGCTTTAACAAGTTCCATAAACTTATTTAGACCTGAATTTACCATAATAGGCCCCACAAAAACTGGTTCAAGCTAGTTTCCTTGTTTGGTCAACTTTAGTCAACTGCCATAGCTTATTGCTTATAGTTGGCTTATTTTTAAGCTTTGTAAATTTTGTTTTCAAAGAAGTTTTATATTTTAAGTATTTTTAAAATTTTGTAAAAAAAAATCAATTTGATTTTAAGTGATAGGTTCTATTTAATGTAATTTAATTTTAATTTTCATTTTTATATTTTTATTAAATACTTAGCTATTTTATATTTTTCTTAAATTCCTCTTATATTAAAGTATTTATAATAATTTTTTCAGATTTTTATTTTATCATTTAGTATTTATTAGAATTAATCTTAGTTTTATTAGAAATTAATTAATTATTAAGTTTTAAATAGCATAATTAGTTTTTATTAAGTAAAACCTAGTTTTTATATTTTTTCTAGCTTTTATATATTAAAATATAATTTTAGGAATTTTTCTAGAATTTTTACTGTTCATTTAGTATTTTTTATACTTTAAAATAGTTTAATTAGGTAATTAGTAATTAATTAATAGAAAAATCACAAAAAGACAAAAATACTTATTTCTAATTTTAAAACTTGTTTTTAGTCATTTTATAATTTTAGAAATTTTATTTTCACTTTTTTTAGTTTTACCTTTAAGTTTGTAAAAAAGTCATTTTCACTCCCTAGGGTTTTCAGATTTCAATTTTCACGTTTTATTTTGTACGTTCGTGTTATTAAAATGTAAACGTGCGCATTTTAGGTTTTAATCGTTTCTGGTTTTTCTGAGTTCACAGTCTTATTCATATAGCTTATTTAAGCTATTTTCTTGTTGATTCCCTAGCTTAATCACACACAAACCCTTTTCCTGTCCAAATTCACCCGATCACGAAGCCGTTTGATACTGATGCGTGGGAATCGCACCTTGCTTTACCTCTCGAGGGATCTCGCGAGGCTTACAACCCCCACCAGGCAGTGTACCTGATCGTTGTAGTATAGTATAGTGACAAGTACCGGGGGATTGATCGTTCAGCTTAGGAATAGTGTCGCTAGGATTAGAAAACCTAATTAATAGTTCTAGAGGTGAAAGATGATTATTTTTGTATTTTTATAATTTTATGAAAGCAATTAAAATCTCGGGTTTTGAAAGAGTGGGCGGAATTAGTTGCTAATCAACTAACCCAAAAACTACTTTGTAACTAACTAAACTAATGAAAATAAAATTAAACTAATATTAAACTAAGGTTGTGAGCAGTAATTGGAGAAATTGTGTTTACTTAGACTTCATTACTCCCTAGATATCTTTTACATGTTAATTACTTGTTACACTTGTATGAATGACGGGTTGTATTCCTTAATACTATTCGTGGAGTGGCATACATAACTCCCCAACTCTATGAGCTCTTATCTCCTCCTACACCATGACCCAGCACAACTATAGGGATTGTAAACAGTGGCTCATGCATTAAATACAACCAATAAAGACCTAGTACGCCTCGGTTCATGTTTCTTAAGACGTTCAAGCATGTTACCATTTGGAGATCTGCCAGTTTTCTTAAGCCTAACATATAAATCATTCATTCAAAACAAGAATAGACAAGTAATCAACACATAATCAACATCTAGGTTTCATTAGATCTAAGCAAACACAAGAGAGATCTAGCCTAGCATAGTAGAATTAAGATAAGAACAAAAGATAAACAACCAACACATAGACATATTGATTGAATTAAGAGTATACTTATCTCAATTACAATGCAAGGTCTCAAGGGTTTGGAACCCTTGAAAAACCTGTAAAAGAGGCACCAAAATCGTCTTTAGGGTTTCACCAAAACTTCTCCTTTTTTAATGAAAAAAACTAGAAAACTATATATAGGAAAATCGTCCTGACGGCGTCAAGAGTTAAATCTGACGCCGTCAACTCGCCGCCATACACTTCCTCGGACGCCCTAGATCCAATCGTGACGGCCTATGTGACGCCGTCACCACCTTCGGTAAATTAATCTTGGCCACTTTGACGCCGTCATAACTCCATCTGACGCCGTCACCAGCTACGGTAAATTATTCTTCATGTCTGACGCCGTCAAAAGCAAACCCTTGACGCCGTCACCTTGTATTTCCAGCTTGGATTTTTGGTACTTTGTCGTTTTCTTCACTTTATGCTCCAAAAACGTCCAAAATAGCCTCTTTTCCAGAATTCACCCTCCAAAGACCTAAAATCACAAAAGGAACGATTTAGGGCAATATTTGATCAAATAAATTCGGATTCGGGCTTAAATGACCCCCTAAAAACGGATCATTTTTCGCCTCATCAATACCATCCACACCTCGTCGGGACATAACGACCCGGGGAAACCCCTTACTTCCACGGAGATTGACTCTAGGCTGTTTGACTTTGTTGACCATTCTTTGGTCAATATAAGTTGACGGTTTAACATCAATCAAATTTTTGGCGCTGCTGCCGGGGAGGTTGTGCGCGTATTTTAAATGGTTTTACGTATCAGTGATTCTAGATACACGCTCATTGTATATTTATACATCCTTTGTTCATATTATCTTATATACAAAACTGTTCCCGAAAACATTTTAAATCAGTTTTCAACGAACACAAAAAAAACACAAAAAGATTTTCTTTCTTATAAAATGTTTATCAAAAATCCCAAAAATATCCATCTTTACCCTCTTACCTTTTTGATTCTACATTTCTTACCCTCCAAAGCCTTTTGATTCTTTCTATGTCTCATCCATACCTTCTTGATTGCCAGTGGTGTGGTAATCCTTATAATGGTGGCAATTGCCCCAGTTGTGGCATGGTAGAGTCAGGAAACGGGTCTGTCTATAACCAGAATCCCTATTCCTACCATGATACGACAGATTCATTCCATCAGTTACCACACCATGAGACTCAGCAGTTTTACTGTTGTTAGTATTGTGGTGGTTCACACTACAGTTCTGATTATCAATCAGGAAACACACTTGTCTATGAGCAGTTTCCTGATAACAATTATGACCATAGCACATACGACTCACAGCCACATCAGTTTCACTGTTTTGATTACTGTGGAGGTCCACACATCAGCTCTGATTTTCAAACGAGGAATCCATTTCCTTGTAACAATTATGACTCTTCGTATCAAGACCAACCTCCACAGTATCAGACTATCCAAGCAACTCCTCAAATCCAGCAAGACTTTTTAGAGGTTCTAGAGAAATTTAAAGAACTTAAGGAGGAGTTAGCTAATATTTCACTCCGCCATACTCCAAGTTCTTCTTGTGCATATTGTGGGGGTCCCCATGATGATTTTCAATGTCAACCTTCCGGTTTTGACACATCCAGATCCCCACAATTTCCACTCATTCCAAATTCTCGTGGGAAAACTATGGCATAATTACTTGCTGAAGAACGAGAATCTGGAAAAAGCATGGAAGAATTACTGGCTGAGCAACGAGCAGCTAAAATACGTGCTAATATTCGCAATACTGCTCTATTTGATGACTATGATGACAGTGACGATGAAGATAACATTGTTATTATTCAAAAAGATTCATCAAGTTCATCAGTTGATATCCCAGCAGTTGAGATTCCATCTCAAACAACTGCTATCACACCCGAGGTTTCCACTCACTCTCTGAATATGGGGGATGAGCATCTTAGCATTGTTCCTCAAAAGGAATCGGAAGAATTCATAAAGTCTAGTGCTCAGAACCTTATCCCAATCCCAAGAGAGTCACAGGAAACTTCTGATCACATGTGTGATTTACCTTCCCCTCTTGAGTGTCCAAAAGCTCAATTTGAGATTTTCTCCGATTGTAGCGAAGATTGTGCATCTTATGGAGACATCGAGTATGTTCAGGCATCAATTCCACATATTGATGCTGATCATCTTCTTGAGGAGATCACCAAAATCAATTCACTTCCAACAGGAAGTGATGATCGTCTCCTTAACTCCGAAGCCGAAATTGAAAATCTCTTAAATCATGATCTGTCACTCACTTCTGATCCCGAAAATCCAATAGAGAATATCGATCACTTTGTTCCCGAAGCATTCAATACTACTCTTACCAATCCTCTGTTTGAATTTGAATCTGAATTCACTTTGATTTCTGATAATCCACTCTTTGATATTCAGAATGAGGATTGTGATGAGTCTATTCCGGAACATGAGTTCACAGATTCACATCTTGTGAATAATTCTCTTCATGAGGAGTTCTCCGGTGAACTCACTCATCATGTCATGACTCCTCCGGAGTTTGATATCCCGGGGGGAGATGCACTCAATCATGAGGATTTGAAAATCCCCACCCACCCTCCCGGGTTGTTTACGAGCTTAACCTTTGAAATCAAAATTCAGGCTACGGAGCCTGATCTCGAGGAAGAAAATCAAATCATGATTTTCATCATGGTTTTCTTCCTTTTCTTCACCTATAAGGTGACTTCTCTTGTTCTTCACTCCTTCGGGAATGAAGATACCATCTTTGATCCTGGCATTTTCATGTATAATTATCTTGAGCCGGATACTTATCTCATCGGTGTGGAACTTTCACGTGCTTCAAATGTTTATCCAAACATCTTGAATGAAAGTCCGATGGAGATTGTTTCTTCCACATCATGCTTCCCCAAGGACAAATGAATTCGGGGTCGAGTCAAGCTAGCGACTCGGTAAACAAAAACAGTAGCATGCTAATAGGGTTTTCACCCTAAGTGTGGGGGAGTTACCCCACTGTGGTTACAAATGAAGTGAAAAACAAAATGGTGTTTTCCACGCTTAGCTTGTAATGTTGCCCTTTTACGTTCAAAATGTCGACATAATAGCCGGGACTTTGAATATTGAGGACAATATTCATCCTAAGTGTGGGGGGGGGGGGGGGGGGGGGGTATTCGCTATTCTAGCGAATTTTATCACATTTTACTATATAATACCCCCGTTTTTAGCCAAAATTTCAAAAAATTTTAAATTTTTTTTTCACTGGAGCTCAAAATTTTTGTGGTTATCAGTCCGCCTTGTCTAACCGACAAAAGGGATTGGCTAGTCCAGGAGCAAACGGCTCTTGGTAAAGACATTTCAAATCCGTTTATGGCTTGCAATTTGCCCAAAATTGTATGGTACCTCAACTCGCCATATCCCATAAAGCGAATGAGTTGACTAGCCCGCAAGATTAGGGCTTGTGGTAAAGGCAGTGGAAAATCCATAATTGTTAATCAGCTCACCAAGATGTTGACTTAGTCCATCAAGAGTTGGCTAGTCCAGAAGCAAACGGCTTTTGGTAAAGACTAATCAAATCCGTTGACAGCTGGTGGTTTCCTCAAAATCACATGGTTATCAGGTGTGCCACAGTTCTTACACCTGGCTACTCCAGAAGTGATGGATTTTGGTAAAGAGTTTCAAATCCATCAAGTTTTTCTAAAAAGATTGCTAGCGACTAGCAATCTTTTAGTGTGGGGGATAGATGAGTGTGTAAATACTCATCATTTTTACCATTTCTGAGCTGCCAAAACATCTAAAAACACTCAATATTGTATCAAAATAGTGAAAATATCCCAGGAATGTGTTTTATATGTTTCAAATGCAAAACAATCAAAAACAGATGAAAAATGCACAAAGTTTGCATAATTGGCAGTTTCAGTCCCTCAAGTTTCATAAATTGGCAAAACTAGTCCCTGAAGGTTTAAAATGAATAAAAAGTCAACTTTAGTCCATGGGAAGTCAAACATGTTCACAAATAGTCCCTGGATGAAAGTTTACACAAAATGGCAACTTTTACCCCTCAAGTTTCAAAATTGGCAAAATTAGTTCCTGGGTGTTTAAATAATGGAATTTATCAAAATACACCCTTGAACTATTCATAACTTACAAATTGGAATATTTTGATAACTTTTGGGTATTTACATGTTTAACCCTTCTAAAATCAGAAAATGACAATAATGGTCCTTGGTTTTGTAAAAAGGAAAAAAATATGCAAATATGGTCCTTGTGTTATCTAATATTGCAGGTTTAGTCCTTTTGACAACTTTGGTAAAGTTACATTACAGGTCCTCAATTTTCAAAATTTTACAAACTTGGTCCTTGTGTGTTAAATACCAAACGGATCCCTTTCAAACTAAAACCAAAACCAAATACAAAACCAAACCCCACCCTTGTAATAGCCTGATCCAGTCCACCCCATCACCCAAGCCCAAAAAAACAAGCCCATTCCTTTTTTTTAATATACCCCGTCCCCAGGTCAAACGTGGGTCAAACCCACCTTCCTTTACCTCCAAAACCACCACTGCTACTATACCACTTCCCCAATACCACCTGCAAAACAACCCCACTTTCCTATCCACCACCCCCTTATCCCTTCAATCTCACTTCCCAACACCAATCACATCCCACCCCCCTATGGTCTGTTACAGAATAATTGCAAGATGGGCATTTTCCCGCCAAAAATGGAGAGAGAGCAATGGTGATCCACAAGTCAACCAAGTGGGTGGGATTTGACCAGGGGGACCCACAGAGCTCAGAGAATGAATAAAAAGAAAGAAAGGAGCAACATGGAAGGAGAGTTAGATAATTTAGTTGTAGCTTAGCTGTAGGTAATCGTTTAAATGTAATTCCTATTTTTCTAATGTAATTTTTTTAGCTTAAAAGGATTGTTGCAAGTGTTCTCAGTGTACTTAAAAAGTGATTTAAATAATCACATTCAGTTAAGTTGTTGAATTCAGTTTTTCTCATAAATCACTCAAAATCTCAATTTCACTTTTAAGCATTAATAGTTGTTATTTCCTGATCCATAAAGCTCATTTAGGTTAACTTATTAGCATTTAAAGGTTTAGAAAGCATTTGAATCAATGTTAGCTTAAAATTTAAAAATATACCAAAAATATTAATTAAAAAGAGTGAAGTAAATCAAAAATCAGTGGATGATGGAAGAAGCAAGGAAACCTGGTAAATCTGGATGTTCATGGTTTTAGTTGCCTTAAGGGAGGCAGTAGGATTGGTGTAAGTACTTGGTTACTTGTGAGGACCCACTGGACTTCATTGTAAGTTTATCTTAGTTTTCCTATTTTAGCATATTACTTGATTTCTGCTTCTACTACATCTAATCTGAATTTTTATGCCTAAATAAGTTAGTTGTAGTTAGTTGGTTGCTTATAAGTTGTAATTCATTTGCTTTTGCTCAACTGCTCACTATTTAATGTTTTCAGTCATTTGTAAGAAGTTAGTTTTTAGCCTATCATAGTGTTAATTTTTAGTCAACTTAGCTTAATCATACTTAGTATAGCTTAGTTAATCTAATTACGTCATGAATATAGCTT